>SNVD02006191.1:0-23811 GCA_013180625.2 Boswellia sacra
CTAAAATGTGTTTAAATACTCTACTACAGTGTCCCGTATTATACATGCTACAGTGATTTGTGGAATTACATTTCTATACTTCTCACACTGTTTTGATTATAAACTTTTGGTACACTGAATGGATTTATAAACCGTAAATTTCTCCAGAAAATAGACTTCGAGAGCTTTCCAACTGTATATAATATGTCATCGTGTTCATTGTATATCAATACAATTAAATCCGAGAAGATGGTTGACTAGCAGAGGTGAAAATGAAGGGTTTTACTCCATTTTTGTGCAAGTTGTTCCAAAACTCCTACAAACATCAAAACCACACAAAAACATAAAAATACCAAGGAATATAGCAAAGAAACATGGATAAATTGATATGAAAATGAATATACATTAGAATACCTGCAAAAAGCTCACCCAAAGATCTCATTGTTGGTGAACCATCACAAGGTATGAAAACTAGATCTTCTTTTAAGAACTTTGTAATCATTTTGCTTTTGTCTCTCAATTTGAACCAAAATCTTTTAAAGAAGCCGAAAATGACGAAAGTTAGATTTTGGCTATGCAAGAAGAATTAAATCAATTTGAGAGAAATCAAGTTTGGGAATTAGTCCCTAGAGCCAAAAATCATTCTATTATAGGCACTAAATGGATTTTTAGAAATAAAGTAGATGAAAATGGCACCATTATTAGAAACAAAGCTAGACTTCTTGCTCAATGATACAATCAAGAAGAAGGTATTGATTATGAGGAAACCTTTGCACCGGTTCCTAGATTAGAATCCATTAGAATGTTGTGTGCATTTGCATGTTATAAAAATTTTACATTATATCAAATGGATGTCAAAAGTGCATTTTTAAATGGTTACATTACGGAGGAAGTATATGTAGAGCAACCTCTTGGTTTTCAAAATCATGATTTCCAAACCATGTTTTCAAACTCAAAAAAGCACTTTATGGCTTGAAACAAACACTAAGAGCATGGTATGATAGATTGAGCAAATTTCTCATTGATAATGGTTTCGAAATAAAAAAAAGTTGATACTACTCTTTTTGTTAAAACAAAAAATGATGATTTATTAATTGTTCAAATCTATATTGATGATATTATATTTGGTGCTACTAATGTTGCTATGTGCGAGGAATTTTCCAAGTGTATGCGACAAGAATTTGAAATGAGCTTAATGGGAGAATTAAATTTCTTCCTTGGACTTCAAATCAAGCAATCAATAGATGGGATCTTCATAAATCAAGCTAAATGCACAAGAGATCTTCTTAAGAAGTTTGGCATGGATAATTCAAGGACATATAACACACCTATGGGTACATTAACCAAGCTTGACAAGGATGAAAAAGGAAAAGATGTTGAGGTAAAAAAATATCGAGGTATGATTGGCTCTCTTTTCTATTTAACTGCTAGTAGACCTGATATTATGTTTAGTGTGTGTATGTGTGCTAGATTTCAATCTTGTCCAAAGGAATCTTACCTTAAGGCTGTCAAAAGGTTATTTAGATATCTTCTTGGAACCATAAATCTAGGTATTTGGTATCCTAAGTGTGATAATTTTGATCTAATTAGTTATTCCGATGCGGACTTTGCTGGAAGTCTTCTTGATAGAAAGAGCACGAGTGGCTCTTGCCATTTTCTAGGACATGCATTAGTCTCATGGTTTAGTAGAAAACAAAATTCTGTTGCCTTATCAACCGCGGAAGCCGAGTATATTGCAGTAGGAAGTTGTTGTGCTCAATCTCTTTGGATGAAACAAATTTTAAAAGATTATGGTGTGGTATTTGATCATATTCCCATCAAATGTGACAATACAAGTGCCATCAACATTTCAAAAAATCCATTAGACATCATTTAAATAGAGATCATGTACAAAAAGGTAATATTTCTTTAGAATTTATTCCCACCGATAAACAATTAGCCGATATATTTACTAAACCCCTTAGTCAAGATAGATTTTGCATAATTAGAAGAGAATTAGGCATGTTGGATATGTCTTAATTTTGCTTTAATATGATAATCTTTGAATGTTAAGGGGGAGAATATATTTAGTGGGAGTAGTTAATTTGATTACATCTTTTTGATGATAACAAAAGGGGGAGAAATAGTTGGATTGCTTATGTTCATAATAAGTGCCATTTTTTTATTTATTCTTTATTTTATTTTCATTCTTTATTTTAGATATTATTTGAAAGCAATCAATGGTTTGTCATCATCAAAAAGGGGGAGATTGTTAGCCCTAAAGCTACATGATAATTTTGATGATAACAATACACATTGATTCATTGTGATTTACTAACATGTTTATTTATGTGCAAGAGTAATATCATTGAAATAATTATAAAATCAAGAAGAGGCTTATTAAAATGAAGTGTTGAAGCTAAGGAGAAGACTACATGTTAAAGGCACCAAAGTTTAAGAACAGGGTTTGATCCAAGGAATGTGAAACATGAGCAATGTTCAATTAATTGGTCATATATCTCTCTACAGATATCCAAATAACCTGATTCTTGAGCCTTTGGAAAGATTACTCAATTTATAACATTTCATATGTTTTAAAGACATTTAAATTTCAAGTGTAAGGATGTCCAAATCATCATACAAGTTGAAAGACAAATGGAAGCAGCTGACATGAGCACCGAATACATGTCTACGGATATAAATTCCCCATGATTAGAATAACATTAACTCAAATCTCATGGAACCATGAATGAGTGCCACATGTCAAGTCACTGGTAAGAATAAAATGGGGGCATGTGCTATAAGTTAAGGATATCATGATTTTTAGAAGCTATGTTAGGGTAATCATGGAGAATCTAGCATCAACTTATATGTTAGAATCAGGTGAGAGAATCTCGTATTCCTATATCCCATGATGATGACTTGGGAATGAGGCCAAAAATTCGAGGAAAAGAGACTTAACCTTATGTATATGGAAGAAATAAGGTTGGAAGGCTGATGCGTTCGAAACTAGCAAGTATACTAGTCGCACAAGTAATAAAGTGATAAGTAAGATATCGTTCCCATGAGAATTGATTCTAATTGAATTTGTTATTTCCAGCAACAATTAACTAAATGGGGGGTTTTGTTGGTTGATTAACTAGATGAAAAACTGAATACGACGGTAATTAATGAATAACACAATGCAAACTTAATTGAAATGGGAATTAATCAATGATAGAAATCTAGTTAAGGGATCATTCTCCACCACAAGATATGGATTTGTGAATTAATTATAGAATTATCATCCAATTACACCATTGAAATTATCAACCGTAGATAACAACAAGCTCTGTTATCCCAATCTTTCCTTACTTGTTGTTAAATAAAACAGGCTCTTTATTTAATCTCTATCCATTAAACAACCTAGAACAAGCTCTCTAAATTTAATTCAATGGATACATTACGAAAAGAAAGACAACAGGTTGATCTAAACAATAAACATACAAGCTCGGATTATTTAACTTAGGTTATATTCTCCAATTGCAATTCTGATCACAATTTTGCTACTAATGATTAGAAATTCAAGACAATTACGGATCCAAATTTATAATCTAGCAATAGACAATATCCAGATTATATTCAGTTGGCCACCCAAATACAATCAGCAAGTAATCATAAGCATTAAACATGGGAAAATACAAGCAACATCAATTAGAGAATTGGATAATAATTTCTGGCACAATCAACTCACAAACACCATATCAAAGGCTTTGAAATCTACCTCAACCAATTCAGATTTAGTTACACATATTTAGACACAATACAAATACAATACAATACATAGCAATTCCAGAAAATGAAAGGGAAATGAAAAACTTAGTAAATCTGATGAAATCTCTTAGGATTTGTAGTTCTTCCTCTTTCCAAGACTTCAATCTCCTTCAAGAACTCTAAGAGATGAGAGAAATCCAAAGATGCAGCCTCCTCCACGTTCTCCCCTCTTCAAGTTATTCAAATAAAACCCTAAAATATGTTTATATACTCTGCTACAGTAACTTGCTACAATGTCCCGTATTTAATAACATGCTACAGTGATATGTGGAATTACAAATATACACTTCTCATACCATTTTTATCACAACTTTCGGTACACTACATAAATTCGTGAACCGTAAATTTGTCCAAAAAATAGATTTTGAGAGCTTTCCAATGGTATATAGCATGATATCCGGTTAATTGTATATCGATACAATCAACTCCGAGAAATTGGTTGATTAGTAGAGGTGAAAATGAAGGGTTTTACTCCAATTTTGTGCAAGTTCCTCCAAAACTCCTACAAACATCAAAAACCACACAAAAAGATAAAAATACCAAGGAATATAGCAAAGAAACATAGACAGAATTGATATGAAAATGATATATAAATAGACACCTATCAAATTTCCCCACACTTAGACTTTGCTAGTCCTCGAGCAACTACAACGATATTAGATCGAAACAGAATCAAAGAAAAATTAAAACAACACAAATGATTCAACTTGCAAATAGGCCTCAAAGATTGTACTTAATTATAACCCAAGGAAAACTTCAAAATTATGCACTTGATCAAAAATTTCATTTCAAAGATTAGTTTCGCTCTACTTTAATTCCTTGTGTGTGCGTCTAGAGTCATTTTCACATAATCACTTGTAACTCGGATGAGTTTATGCATAAAAATGAATCGTATTTAATAGTGAAAATATATGTATAAATGAACTCCATAGGCCTGCTTTTCAAGTCACTCTCCGCTAATATAGACAAGCATAATACCAAGGATAAAGTACGATTTTATTCAGCTTGTAACATTTGGCTTGGGTGAATGTATGATAAAGGATAATACTTTGGCTCAAATCACCCACAAACACATAAATCATTCAAGATTATGGAGAGCTCAACCACATAACATAAAAAAAATTTGTTCGAATTCACCAAGTGACTCCCCCAAATTTATTTAGAACACTCAATCTCTCTTTTTATTATTATTTTTTTACACAAAAGAAATTACACCCCCACACTTTGTTGTTTCATTTTTTTAATAACACTCAAGGGTATAGATCTCTTTTTCTTCTTCTTTTTCTTTTTTTTTAACTGCTGCAATTCCCCTCCCCCACACTTAAACAACACATTATCCTCAATGTGTAAGTACGTGGAAGATAAGTACAGATTATTTTTTTCTTTTTTTTTTACTAACACAATAAAGCTCAGTTGCATTGCTCATGGCACAATCCAACCTTCTTTAACTTCCCAAAAACAGAACATAGCTCAAAATGTAATCATGAATGATATACATGCTCATAGGTAAGGGACAAACTATTTGGAGAGAAAAAAAAATCATTTGAGGTTAGGAAATCTTTTAGTGAGTTAACAAGAAAAAAAGTTTACAGAGGCTCAAAAGGGTAACTAGGGATGAATTTCAATCAAGGTTGGCTATTAAGGCTCAAACGGTCTAAAGATGGCCTAAATCATTTCCCCAATGTTGCACAGTATAGGATTTCACCTCGAGTGACCATCAAACAGGTTATAAAATTCATTGAAATCTGAAGAAACACTTAAATTACATAAACTTTCTCTAAATGAACAAATAACTCAGTGATAAACGTTCAGTGTTCAATGTTGCGCGAGGAATCAAAGGTAAAGCAAAAACAAATAAACATTTCAAGCACACAGATCCATGCATCATTTATCATTTTCCAAGAGTTATTCTTAATTCAATCATTATCTTATCATCGACCCACAAAATGCAAGAAAAGAGCTACGTGACAGTGTTACACCTGAGTCAAGATTGTATATTTCAATAATCCTTAGGACCAGTAGCCCACAGACTTAAGGTTTCCAGCCTATATACCTTTATTATGAAAGAACAAAACAAGAAACAAGATACTTCAAACAACACGAAATAAATAAACTACAGATTTATTTAGAGAGAATGCGTTTCAAGAGTTAAGAAAACCCCATATTCTGCCATTCTCAGGTTTTTTCACAATGTTTTTTTTTTTTTGAATCGAAACTGATAAAGACAAAAACACACAACAACTCTAAATTACACAAAACTAAACTTACTCATAAAATAACAAAGTCCAACAAGCCAGCAAACAAAAACAAGTAAGTTAGAATGGGTCTAAAAAGTTTAGAAGTTAGCCTCCTTATTCAGCCATTATGGATTGAAGAGATCTAGAATGCGTTTCAAGAGAACTTGAACTTTTTAAGCCACCACTCTAAAAACCGAGATTAGAAAATATTACCTGGGACGAAAAAAATAACCTGAAAAAGCTCAAAAGAAATAATATGAAAAATCTCAAATAAACATAATAAAAAGAAAGCAAACAAAAGTGAAGCAAACCAGCAGATAAAGATTACAAATGGAGCGCTAAATCCAGTTTACGCCTTTTATTGCCCTCCGCAAACCAATCTATCTGAGCTATTGTTGGATCAGGCGAATAGACGAATGCTTGCAATTTGTCAATTAACTCCCCCGCAGTTGAAGCTGTAACCAGGATTTGCCTCGCCGACAGTGAGATTAAGTTTTTTTCTACTACTTGATCAAGAAAAGAAAACAAACCATCAAAAAATTATTGACATTTCACAAACCAATGGGTTTTCGATGGATGTTTAGCTATGCCCAAGAGGTGATATGAAATATCTCCTCTAATGTACCATAACCACCGGGCAAAGCTATAAATGCATCAGATTTAATGACCATATGTGCAATACTCTCATGCATGCTAGAGACCTGTAACTCTTCCCCCATTGTATTGCCTTTGATATCTCGCACAGCTAATGGTTTAGGAATAATGCTGAGAACTTTACTTCCTCCCAAGGATGCAGCTGTTGACACACACCCCATTAACCCAAGACTACCCCTCCACAAATCAAATGAATACCCTTCGCAGTTAATGTCCTACCAAGATCAAGAGCTGCTGTTGTAAACTCTCCATCTTTACCAAATTGGGATCCACAAAATACGCATATATTTTGGAATCGCCGAATTGGTGTTTTCTCCATTTCTACAAGTGCTCTAACCTTGTGTAAGACAATGATACACGTTAGGTAATATGCTTTTCAAGTGCAAGACAGGTTGTAATAATGACAATTGAAAATGTGCAGAATGGATATATACACATGTAAAACTCTCAAATTTGACACATGGGGACAGAATTTCGGTGGGGGTTGCTCGATGCAGATTTATCGCCCCAAGATTTGAAAAACATTATATATGCTTTCGGTGAGGTTTGACAAAATCTACACACTTGTCTCCCATGTGAAGCATGGAAAAGGAACATATACTTTCAGCGGGGTTTGACAAAACCGCCACACTTGTCTCCCACGTGAAGCATGAAAAGTAGAGATATACTTTCAGTGGAGGTTGACAAAACCTCCACACTTGTCTCCCACGTGTACTTATGCCATAGGGTGGTCATGTGGTTTATCAAAAAGAAAACTTGAAATTAAAACAAACAAAATCAACAAACAACAACAACACAAAAACAACATTGATAATCAGATCAAACGAAATAAGAAAAAAATAAAATTCGATTACAACAACACACATTCAAATATACAAGTAATTGTGATTATGGCTCACATCTTCCTCTGGTTTTACGTCCAGTAACGGCTGAAACGCCTTCTATGAGTCGGGAATTTGCTTCCCATCCAGTTTTCTTATAAACTGGCAAACATGATCGTTTTTAGTTAGATTCCCTAGACTATAACATTGTAATTCATCATGAAATTGTGTCCATAAATTAAGCAATTCATGTTGAATAAGTCCACAAGAATGTGACTCAAGAGTTAATAAAACATTATCCAACGACTCATTACTCAGACCATTCTTAATAAATGACAGTTTATCTTCTCTATTTCTGGACACAAGACCTAATGAATGACAAGTCTGGTTACAATTCCATCTAGGACATTTATAGCATACTTGTAACCTCTTCGCTCTTCGCCTCTTGGCGTAGTAGCTTTTCCCTAGACCAGGCATGTATTTTGCGATATTAACGTCAGGCTCACCTGACAATCTCAACTTGGCTTCAATAAGCCATCAGATATTCCCAGGCACATTTAGGAGCATCAATGCCCAAAGTCTAGTCATCTGTACTTTATAAATTTTAAACACAGCATTTTGAGGAAGTGAAGGGAAATATTTACGAAGGTTCGATAGAAAGATATCAGCATCCATCGGAGAGGAAAAAAGGAGAAATATTACCGATAAGGCGATTGAGTTTGTTTTTCTCCAAGATATGCATGTTTCAAACCTTCGAGCAATAACTTCAGCTCCCGTTTGGATGTTTCCTCAAGCTGTTGCACAAATAAATTCGAAGTATAGAATAATCAAATTAAACAAAAGGAAGGAAAAGAAAAGAGCAGAAACGAAACTAAAGACACATAAAAGAGATAACAACACAATAGCAAACAAAAGTAAAAAACAAGTAAAAAAATATATAAAAAACAAATAAGACAGATGACAAAGAGAGATAAAACCTGATCAATTTGATGGCCTACGAAAGGAATCTCTTTGAGACACAAAAATCGATCATTATTACCTTATTTTATTTTTCTTTTCTTCTCTTTTATTTATTTTTCAAAAACATTGGGTTGCCTTCCAATAAGCGCTTGGTTTAACGTCCTCAGCCCGACGTTGGTTCCATCATGGGAGGGTCCAATCTCTGCTGTGCTTCTCTAGTGGGCTTGGATCCTTTTTCCAATAAGAATTGTTGCATGCATATGGCTGGGCCTTCGATGTTAGCAATCGTCCACCTAATAGTTATTTTGTGATCTCTAAGCACTTGGACGAGTTTCTCTTCTTATAGTGGTGCAAGGCCCATTTCTATTATAATTGGCAAAGTATCATTCTCACCCAAGAATCCATGCTTCAAATGATCTGGAAGTGGCTTACGCTCCAAGGTATTGGCTTTCATCACAGAAGGAAGAAGTTTCTCATTAGATAAAGGAAATTCAATGTACAAAACATCATACCTATTTATGATTATAGCTATGATCTCATCTAAGCTTGCCACAGCTTCCTCCATTTGTTTCGACACTTGTATAAAAATTCTTGATTCCTTAGAATTTTTTGTCCTTATGTGCTCACTAATAGCTACATCCAATCCATTCTTGCGAGTTAACTCAAAACATTGTTGTGGCAAAGAATCAATAACATCAACTACAAAAACAGAATGTAAGTCACTAGGGTATCTCATTACCTAAAAAATATTGAAACGGATAACCTTGCTATCAAACTCTATGGTGAGAATGCCATCATGAATATCAATCTTTGTTCTAGCAGTTTTCGAGAATGGTCTCCCTAAAAGAATAGATGTTGGATTAGGAGATGTCTCATCCACTATTTTAAGGACATAGAAGTCTGCTGGGAAAACCAATTGATTCACCTGCACAAGCACATCTTCCACAACTCTTTTAGGATATGCATTAAAATGATTAGCAAACTGAATGGTAATACCAGTTTTGGCAAAAGGTCCAAGATTTAAAGAAGCATAAATAAATGGCATGACATTAATAGATACTCTTAAATCTAACATAGCTCTTTCAAACTTGGTTTTACCAATAGTGTATGGAATAGTGACCGTACCTGGATCATTGCATTTCGAAGGAATTTTTCTTTGTAGTACAGTTGAAACATTTTCTCCCATACTTACTTTCTCATTCCCTTTTAAATTTCTCTTGTTGGTGCATAACTCCTTGAGACGTTTTGTATAATAAGGTACTTGCTCGATAGAATCCAAAAGTGGTATATTTACCTCGATTTTGTGAGAAGTTTCCAGGATTTCTTGTTCTTGTTCCTCCTTTTTCAATTTTGCCAATCTGCTAGGAAAAGGTGGAGAAGTAACATATGAAGGAATGGGAGTTATAGGATTTGCCTGAGAAGTCAATGTTTTGTTCATGGTGGATATGGTGTCATCTCCTTCATCAGTTTGTGATTTTCTTGGCAAGAGATCTAATTGCTCTCCACTTCGCGAAGTTATCGCACTAGCAGTCTTGCTTGGATTGATCACCGTTTGAGAGATAATTTTTCTGAGTCTTGACCCTCGAATTTGCTCATGCTAGTAGCCAATTGTCCCATTTGATTTGCCAGGTTTTGGATACTTGCCCCAGTTTCTTGCTGGAATTACATTGTGTCAGTGGCAAGTGCATTAACAATATCCTAGAGAGACATACCTGAGTTTTGTGAAGCTGGTTGTGGTGCTGGATGTGGCATTGGTGGTGGTTGCATTTGAAATGGTTGCTGCACTCTAGGTTGATTGAAAACTTGTGGCCGATTTGGTATCACATTTGGAGTGATTGGTTGATGATTCCAGTAACTGAAATTATGGTGATCTTCCCATCCGGCATTATAAGTGTTAGAGAAGGGATCATACCATTGCCTTGTTTGTCCTGGAAATCCACCCATGGCATTGGCTTGTTCCATATCTCCTTCTTGTAAAGTTGGATACATGTTGATTGGATGCTCCATGGTAGAATATACCTCACATGCATAAGATTTCTGCATATGTCCTACAACCATGTTTTCCACAAGAAAGGTTAGCTCAGAAAGTTGTTTTTCAATGTTCGGAGTGCTTACCTCATTTACTCTCCATGGTAGTTGTGGCTCAAATCCGATGCTGAATTGTTGGAAGTTTACTGCCATGTCGCCTAAACACAAACAATCATAAAAGAAAAACAAAAAGAAAACACTGTTGACCCAGGTATGACAACCCAAGAGGAGGGGTGAATTGGGTTTTATTTATCAAAACGAATTTATAAAACTTTTCTTGAAAGATAAAAATTATTTCACTTTTTCTTTTGAGAATAGAAGTGAAGAAGATGAAAATAGAAGTTATCTAAGATGCAATCAAGAGATTAGCAATAATAAATAATCTCAAGTGCAAGTAAATGTAAAGAGTATAGGGATAGAGAGAGTGCAAACTCAATTTACGTGGTTCGGCAAACCTTGCCTACGTCCACGGGCTCCTAGCTCCTCCACAAGCTAGGCTTTCCACTAAGTTGTAGAATACTTTACAACTTGCTTGATGAACAACTTCACAAGGACTTTTTTTCTTCAACTCTTGATAACACCACACCAAGAGTTCTTCTTGATGAACAACCTCACCAAGGAAAGAGTTCTCTCAAGGATATCTTTTATCCTTTACAAGAAGATCTCACTCTCACACAATATAAGAACAAAGAAAAGTTTTTACAACAAAAGTACAACTCTCTTCAAAGAGTAGATAAGGAATATAAAAGCTCTATAAACTTGATATTTCTCTTGGCTTTTTTTGCTTGATAAATTGCTTCTCTTCACTTGTTGAATGCATGGGAGAATGGCTCCTTTTATAGGCAAATGAGATGAACTTAATCAAGTGAAGACACCATCTCCAAATTTTCTGCCCACCATAAAAACCGTAATCTTGTCTGCCATTTTTGTCAATGTTCCGTTTGAAATTTGAAAATCTGTAAAACATAAAAGATCTGCACATTTGAATAAGCTTTCCAACGCATCAAGAATCAAGTCATTTGGATATCTGTAGCTCAAGATATGGCCAAAACACCATTTGGTGCTCATGTGACTTGATTTTTCCTCCATGTGTCAGTCCACCAATTTGAATGACAATTCTGTCAGCATTTCGTTTGAAATTTGAATTTCTTCAAAACATAAAAGATCTTCATATTTGAATAAGATTTCCAAAACATTAAGAGTCAAAGCAATTAGATATCTCTATCTTAAGATATGGCCAAAACACCATTCGGTGCTTATGTGAGTTGATTTTTCTTCTCTGTGTCAGTCCACCGAATTGCATGTCAATTATGTCGGCCTTCCATTTGAAATTTGAATTTCTTCAAAACATATGAAATGTTTCCCATTAAGTCATCTTTCTAATGCCACAAGAATCAAGTCATTTTAATTTTTCTAGCTCAAGATATGTCCAAAAGAGTATTCGGTGCTCATGTCAGCTGCTTCCATTTGTCTTTCAACTTGCATGATGATTTAGACGATCTTACACTTAAAATTTGAATTTCTTTAAAACATATGAAATGTTATAAATTGGGTAAGCTTTCCAAAGGCTCAAAAATCACATAATTTGGGTATTTGTAGAGAAATATATGACCAATTGATTAAACATTGCTCATGTGTCACATTCCTTGAATCAAACCTTGTACTTAAACTTTGGTGCCTTTAACATGTAGTCTTCTCCTTAGCTTCAACACTTCATTTTAATAAACCCCTTCTTGATTTTATAATTATTTCAATAATCTTATTCTTGAACATAAATAAATATATTAGTAAATCTCAATGAATCAATGTGTATTGTTATCATCAAAATTATCATATAGCCTTAGGGCTAACAATCTCCCCTTTTTTGATGATGACAAACCATTGATTGCTTTAAAATATAATCTAAAATCAAGAATGAAAATAAAATCAACAATAAGCAAAAAGAATGGCACTTGTTATGAATATAAGCAATCCAACTATTTCTCCCCATTTTGTTATCATCAAAAAGATGTAATCAAATTAACTACTCCCCCTAAATATATTCTCCCCCTTAACATATGCTACCATTCAAAGATTATCATATTAAAGCAAAATTAAGATATATCCAACATGCCTAATTCTCTTCTAATTATGCAAAATCTATCTGGACTAAGGGGTTTAGTAAATATATCAGCTAATTGTTTTTCGGTGGGAACAAATTCTAAAGAAATATAACCTATTTGCACATGATCTCTAATAAAATGATGTCTAATCTCTATATGCTTAGTCCTAGAGTGTTGTATTGGATTTTTTGAAATGTTAATGGCAATTGTATTGTTACATTTGATGGGAATATGATCAAATATCATACCATAATCTCTTAAAATTTGTTTCCCTGTTTCATCAAAGACGTTTGTGCACAAACCAACTTCCTACTGCCAATAACTCGGCTTCGCGTGCTTGATAATGCAACAGAATTTTGTTTTCTACTAAACCATGATACTAATGCATGTCCTAGAAAATGGCAAGAGCCACTAGTGCTCTTTCTATCCAAGAGACTTCCAGCAAAGTCCGCATCGGAATAACTAATTAGCATCAAAATTATCACACTTAGGATACCAAAGACCTAGATTTATGGTACCAAGAAGATATCTAAATATACTCTTTACAGCCTTAAGGTGAGATTCCTTTGGACAAGATTGAAATCTAGCACACATACACACACTAAACATAATATCAGGTCTACTAGTAGTTAAATACAAAAGAGAGCCAATCAGACCTCGATATTTTGTTACCTCAACATCTTTTCCTTTCTCATCTTTGTCAAGCTTGGTTAATGTACCCATAGGTGTGTTATATGTCCTTGAATTATCCATGCCAAACTTCTGGAGAAGATCTCTTGTGTATTTAGCTTGATTAATGAAGATCCCATCCATTGATGCTTGAATTTGAAGTCCAAGGAAGAATTTAATTCCCCCATTAAGCTCAATTTCAAAGTCTTGTTGCATACACTTGGAAAATTCTTCACACATAGAAATATTAGTAGCACCAAATATAATATCATCAACATAGATTTGAACAATTAATAAATCATCATTTTTGTTTTAACAAAAAGAGTAGTATCAACTTTTTTCATTTCGAAACCATTATCAATGAGAAATTTGCTCAATCTATCATACCATGCTCTTGGTGCTTGTTTTAAGCCATAAAGTGCCTTTTTGAGTTTAAAAACATGGTTTGGAAAATCATGATTTTGAAAACTAAGAGGTTGCTCTACATATACTTCCTCCATAATGTAACCATTTAAAAATACACTTTTGACATCTATTTGATATAATGTAAAATTTTTATAACATGCAAATGCACACAACATTCTAATTGATTTTAATCTAGCAACCGGTGCAAAGGTTTCCTCATAATCAAGACCTCTCTTGAATGTATCCTTGAGAACAAGTCTAGCTTTGTTTACTATAATGGTGCCATTTTAATTCTACTTTATTTCTAACAATCATTTAGTGCCTATAATGAATGATTTTTGGGTCTAGGGGACTAATTCCCAACACTTGATTTCTTTCAAATTGGTTTCAATTCTCTTGCATAGTCAAAATCCAACTTTCGTTCATTTTCGGCTTCTTTAAAAGTTTTTGGTTCCAATTGAGAGACAAATGCAAAATGATTACAAAAGTTTCTAAAAGAAGATCTAGTTCTCATACCTTGTGATGGTTCACCAATAATAAGATCTTTAGGGTGAGCTTGTGCATACCTCCATTCCTTTGGTAATTCTTGGGAAGAATCATTTACTTCCTCAAGCTTTTCTTGTTGAAGTTGTAATTCATCTTGGCTCTTTTTATCAAGCCTTGATTCCTTGATTTGCCTTTCTACCTCAACAATATCATCATCTAAATTCTTTGAAGAAATAACATTAGTTTCATCAAATTCAAAATGCATAGATTCTTCAATAGTAAGAGTCTTTTTGTTAAAAACTCTATATGCTTTACTATGGTTGGAGTAGCCAACAAAAATTCAAACATCGGCTTTTGCATCAAATTTTTCAAGGTTATCCTTAGTGTTTAAAATAAAACATTTACATCCAAAAACTTTAAAATAATCCAATGTTGGGTTTTCTTCCTTTCCAAAGTTCATAAGGAGTTTTCTTTATAAAGCTCGTAACATGGACTCTATTGATTATAAAGCATGCGGTATAACGGCTTGGCCCAAAAATATTTGGCAAATTATTTTCAAGCCACAACAGGGTCCTAGCCATTTCTTTGGATAGTCTATTTTTCCTCTCAACAAACCATTTTGTTGTGGAGTTCTAGGTGAGGAAAAATTATGCTCAAAAACATTTTCATCACAAAGATTTTCAAATGCAACATTGTCTACTTCACCACCATGATCACTCCTAATGGACACAATAGAATACCCTTTTTGATTTTGGACTCTTTTTGCAAATTTTGAAAAAGCTTGTGTGGCCTCATTTTTATTTTTCAAGAATAACACCCAAGTGAATCTTGAATAATCATCCACAATAACAAAAACATAATACTTTCCACCAAGGCTTTGAGTTCTTGATGGTCCAAATAAATCCAAATGAAGTAACTGTAGAGGTTTATTTGTTGAAATAAATTTCTTTTGTTTAAAAGAAGTTCTCACTTGTTTTCCAAATTGACAAGCATCACAAATCTTATCCTTTCCAAATTTTATTTTTGGAAGACCATCAACTAAATCATTTTTAGAAATTTTTGAAATTGTGTCCATGCTAGCATGACCTAACCTTCTATGCCATAACCAAGCATCATAATTAACAATGAAACAATTTTCTACATGATCATTAACATCAATATCAATTGTATAAATATTACCACATCTATTACCAACAAATAATGTCCTATTGTTACTTACATCCTTAATCACATATCTATTAGGCTCAAAAGCAACAAAATATCCATTATCACATAATTGACTAATGCTAATCAAATCATGTTTCAAACCATGAACAAGCAAAACATCTTTAATAATAGGTGAAGAAGGGTTACCAATATCACCATGTCCGATTACCCTTCCTTTGGCATTATCAACGAAGGTCACATATCCTCCTTTCTTCATGATTAATCTTGAAAATTTGGAGGCATCTCCGGTCATATGCCTTGAGCATCCACTATCTAAGTACCACTTGTGTTTGCCACTCCTTTGTCTCTACAATCAACATTCAAGGAGTAACTTTTTGGTATCCAAAAGTTCTTGGGTCCTTGGGGGTTAGTTTTGGTATTTTTTGGAACCCATATTTGTTTCAAATTAGGATTTCTCTTAATATAGCAAGAATGCACTTTGTGTCCTTTTCTTCTACAATAAGTACATAAATGATTAGAATTATTCATAGAAGATGCATGAGCAAAATAATTTTTAAAATACTTTTGATTTGTATGAGTTTTATATCCTAAACCTCTTTTATCAAAAACACACGTTTGGTTTTGTAACATAGAATTCAAATTTTTTGTGCTTTTTGTAAAACTATCAACAATATTTCTTAAGTCATTATTTTCCTTTTTCAAAATAGCATTTTGTTTCTCCAATTTATCAAAATCCTTTGTTTTAAAATGTCATTTTCAGTTTTTAATAAATGTATTTGACTTTCCAAACTTTCAAAATCTTTTTGCTTTAAAATTTCATTTTCATTTTCTAAAGCTTCATTTATTTCTACCAACTCTTCCAATTGAGATAAAATGATTTTTGACTTCTTTTTGAAAGCATTGATTTTTGAGTTTTTCTTATCAATTTGCACATGTAAATTTTGGAATGCTTCAAGTAATTCATCATATGAAAGTTTAGGATCATAGTTTAGAATACTTAACTCATCGTCACTTAAAGCCATGAAGCACATGTTTGCCACTTCGCAATCTTCTTCTTCGGTAGAGCTAGCTTCACTATCATCCCAATTTGTGGCTTTCATTGCTTTGGATTTCTTGTTTGACTTTTGAAGTAAGGACAATCCATCTTTACATGTCCCGGTTTCTTGCACTCATAGCAAATGACTTGATCATTTTTCTTATCTTGCTTTGAGCTTTGCCCTTTGTACTCCCTTCTAGAGTTCTTCTTGAATCCATGGTTTCTTCTAATCATCCTTTTTAGCTTTCTTGTGATGAATGCAAGATCTTAATCATCTCCTTCATCGTTGGACTCATCATCTTCTTTTGTTGAAGATTTGAAAGCGATATTTTTCTTTTTCTTGAAATCTTCTTCGTTCTCCTTCAAGGTGATTTCATGAGTCATGAGAGAACCCATAAGTTCTTCTAATGGTAGTTTGGTGAGGTCCTTTGCTTCTTGAATTGCCGTCACCTTTGGCTCCCAAGATATTGGTAGACACCTAAGAATCTTTCTCACCATTTCAACATTAGAATAAGATTTACCAAGAGATTTCAAACTATTAATAATATCCGTAAATCTAGTAAACATTCAGAAATTGATTCATTCGATTTCATCTTAAAAAGCTCATAACTATGAACTAGCATACTGATTTTAGATTCTTTAACTTGACTAGTTCCTTCATGAGTACTTCAAGTGTATGCCATATTTATTGTGCCGTAGAACAAGTAGATCTGTCTCTTATACACATCTAGATGTGTATAAGAGACAGTTCATAGCTTTAGCATTCAAACTCAATTTCTTTTTATCATCTTCACTAAACTTTTTAGGTTCTTTAAGCATGCAGTCCCCATTTTCAATTTTGGTAGGAACAAAAGGTCCTTCCAAAACAATAGACCATCAATCATAATCAAAAGATTGCAAGAAAATACTCATTCTAGTTTTCCAATAAGAGTAATCACTTCCATTAAAAAATGGAGGTCTCGAAATAGAAAGCCCCTCAACATATGAAGTTGAATTAAAAGTTGCCATAGCTCAAAATCGATTAAGATTTAAAAAAAAAATGAGCAACCTTGCTCTGATACCACTTGTTGACCCAGGTATGACAACCCAAGAGGGGGGGTGAATTGGGTTTATTTATCAAAACGAATTTATAAAACTTTTCTTGAAAGATAAAAATTATTTCACTTTTTCTTTTGAGAATAGAAGTGAAGAAGATGAAAATAGAAGTTATCTAAGATGCAATCAAGAGAATATCAATAATAAATAATCTCAAGTGCAAGTAAATGTAAAGAGTATAGGGATAGAGAGAGTGCAAACTCAAGTTACGTGGTTCGGCAAACCTTGCCTACGTCCACGGGCTCCTAGCTCCTCCACAAGCTAGGCTTTCCACTAAGTTGTAGAATACTTTACAACTTGCTTGATGAACAACTTCACCAAGACTTTTTTCTTCAACTCTTGATAACACCACACCAAGAGTTCTTCTTGATGAACAACCTCACCAAGGAAAGAGTTCTCTCAAGGATAACTTTTATCCTTTACAAGAAGATTTCACTCTCACCACAATACAAGAACAAAGTAAATTTTTACAACAAAAGTACAACTCTCTTCAAAGAGTAGATAAAGAATATAAAAGCTCTCTAGACCTGATATTTCTCTTGTTTTTTTTGCTTGATAAAATGCTTCTCTTGCACTTGTTGAATGCATGGGAGAATGGCTCCCTTTATAGGCAAATGAGATGAACTTAATCAAGTGAAGACACCATCTCCAAATTTTCTGCCCACATAAAAAACTATATTTGTCTAGCAATTTTGCAATGTTCCGTGTGAAAATTGAAAATCTGTAAAACATAAAAGATCATGCACATTGAATAAAGCTTTTCCAACACGCTATCAAGAATCAAGTCATTGGATATCTGTGAGCTCAAGATATGGCCAAAACACCATTTGGTGCTCATGTGACTTGATTTTTCCTCCATGTGTCAGTCCACCAATTTGAATGATAATTCTGTCAGCCTTTTGTTTGAAATTTGAATTTCTTAAAAACATAAAAGATCTTCATATTTGAATAATATTTCCAAAACATTAAGATTCAAAGAATTTGGATATCTCTATCTTAATATATGGCCAAAAAACCATTCGGTGCTCATGTGAGTTGATTTTTCTTCTCTGTGTCATTCCACCGAATTGCATGTCAATTATGTCAGCCTTCCATTTGAAATTTGAATTTCTTCAAAACATATGAAATGTTTCTCATTAAGTCATCTTTCTAATGCCACAAGAATCAAGTCATTTTGATTTTTCTAGCTCAAGATATGTCCAAAAGAGTATTCGGTGCTCATGTTAGCTGCTTCCATTTGTCTTTCAACTTGCATGATGATTTGGACGATCTTACACTTAAAATTTGAATTTCTTTAAAACATATGAAATGTTATAAATTGGGTAAGCTTTCCAAAGGCTCAAGAATCACGTAATTTGGGTATTTGTAGAGAAATATATGACCAATTGATTAAACATTGGTCATGTGTCACATTCCTTGAATCAAACCTTGTACTTAAACTTTGGTGCCTTTAACATGTAGTCTTCTCCTTAGCTTCAACACTTCATTTTAATAAGCCCCTTCTTGATTTTATAATTATTTCAATAATCTTATTCTTGCACATAAATAAATATATTAGTAAATCTCAATGAATCAATGTGTGTTGTTATCATCAAAATTATCATATAGCCTTAGGGCTAACAAACACGAATCAACAATGAAAATTAAATAACAAATCAATTATGAAATCAATCCCCGGCAACGGCGCCAAAAACTTGATGCGTTCGAAACTAACAAGTATACTAGTCGCACAAGTAATAAAGTGATAAGTAAGATATCATTCCCATGACGATTGATTCTAATTGAATTTGTTATTTCCAGCAACAATTAACTAAATGGGGGGTTTTGTTGGTTGACTAACTTGATGAAAAACTGAATACGACGGTAATTAATGAATAACACAATGCAAACTTAATTGAAATGGGAATTAATCAATGATAGAAATCTGGTTAAGGGATCATTCTCCACCACAAGATATAGATTTGCGAATTAATTATAGAATTATCATCCAATTACACCATTGAAATTTTCAACCGTAGATAACAATAAGCTCTATTATCCCAATCTTTCCTTACTTTGTTGTTAAATAAAACAGGCTCTTTATTTAATCTCTATCCATTAAACAACCTAGAACAAGCTCTCTAAATTTAATCAATGGATGCATTATAATAAGAAAGATAGGTTGATCTAAGCAATAAACACACAAGCTCGGATTATTTACTTAGGTTGTATTATCCAATTGCAATCTCTGATCACAATTTTGCTACTAAGGATTAGAAATTCAAGACAATTACGGATCAAGATTTCTACTCTAGCAATAGACAATATCCAGATTATAATCAGTTGGCCACCCGAATATAATCCAGCAAGCAATCATAAGCATTAAACATGGGAAAATACAAGCAACTTCAATTAGAGAATTGGATAATAATTTCTTGCACAATCAACTCACAAACACCATATCAAGGGCTTTGAAATCACCCTCAACCAATTCAGACTTAGTTACACATATTCAGACACAATACAAATACAATACAATACATAGCAATTCCAGAAAATGAAAGGGAAATGAAAAACTTAACAAATCTGATGAAATCTCTTAGGATTTGTAGTTTTTCCTCTTTCCAAGCCTTCAATCTTCTTCAAGAACTCTAAGAGATGAGATAAATCCAAAGATACAGCCTCCTCCACGTTCTCCCCTCTTCAAGTTATGCAAATAAAACCATAAAATGTGTTTATATACTCTACTACAATAACTTGCTATAGTACCCCGTATTTAATAACATGCTACAGTGATATGTGAAATTACAAATATACACTTCTCATACTATTTTTATCACAACTTTTGGTACACTACATAAATTCGTGAACCGTAAATTTTTCAAAAAAATAGACTTCGAGAGATTTCCAATGGTATATAGCATGATATCCGGTTAATTGTATATCGATACAATCAACTCTGAGAAATTGATTGATTAGCAGAGGTGAAAATGAAGGGTTTTACTCCAATTTTGTGCAAGTTCCTCCAAAACTCCTACAAACATCAAAAATCACACAAAAAGATAAAAATACAAAGGAATATAGCAAAGAAACATAGACGGAATTGATATGAAAATGATATATAAATAGACACCTATCAAAGGCTAAAAATGTGTCTATGCCCTTGTATGAACATGCACCATATCATGCATAGATGCACGCATGCATGGCATTAACGCTTTTGTTTTGCAATCATCATGGCTTGGGTTAGACAAGGTGGTCGTTTAACAGGACAAGAGGAACTAGTCATTGAAATCTCCGTATGCAACAGTAACAACCAAGAGATGGTCCAATTAAGAGCTGACATGACTGCACTCCAAAAACAGATGGCCTAACTCATTGAAGCACTCCAAAATAGGCCCAGTTGTATGAACCAATTGCTGCCTATAAGTGATGGTGAGGTTCAGACTAGACAAGGTAGAGATAAAGGGAAAGGCCTAGCCCACCAAGATGAACCCGAATTAGTCAAGCAGTTAGCCAAAGACATGGAAAAGGTTGAGCCTAATAAGGGAAGGTTTATCAAGTTTATCAAGGCCCAAGAAATGAAGTATGTAGGAGTTACCAAACCTTTCAAGGGAATGTTAAAACTCGGATTTGAGATTTTCAAGGATACCATTCAAGCCAGAATCTCCAAGAGGTATGACTTGACAGAAGAAATTAAGAAGATGAAGATCAAGGAGGAGAAGCCTCAACGTCAAGCACTACTAATAGACCTATCTGTCAACCTCGTTGCCTTCATCGAAGAAAGGATCAAGGATGTCTACTAAAAGGATGTATTTGTTCCTGACCTATTTGAAGAAGAAGACATTGTATATGTTTCAAAATTTAATGCAATAAAGAATAATTTTGCTTACTTGTTTGATGTCTATCCTAATGGCATTGTGCATGATAAATTACATTTCACTATCATATTTGACATCAACACCATTCAAACTCGTGACGTTAATCTTGGTAAAATTGAAAAACGCAAGAGCGCATGCATTGCACTTGATACAACTCCTAAAGAGAGAGAGATTTGAAAAATTACTAAAGAAACATGAAGAAGTATTCGTCTGGTCCTACGATGACATGCCCGAAATCTATAGAAGTGTTGTTGAGCACACAATTCTAACATATCTGTACATGAAACTGATCAACCAAAGTAGAGGAGGTTGAGACCGAAATGGGCTCAGAAGATCAAGGAAGAAGTCTCCAAGCAGATTGAAGTCAAGTTTCTAGATGTGGTGAAGTATCCAGAATGGATAGCCAATATTATGTCAGTGCCAAAGAAGGATGGAAGGGTCTAAATGTGTATAGATTACCGAGATTTGAACAAGGCCTCACTGAAGGATGACTTTCCTTTGCCTTAAATTGATGTGTTAGTGGAAAACGCAACTGCCAATATGATGTTCTCCTTTTTAGAGCAATTTTCTGGTTATAACCATATAATGATGGCCAATGAAGAAAAGATGAAAATGGCCTTCATTATGGAATGGAATGGAGAAATTACTACTGCAAAACTTACCAAATTTGAGACCGCCAAAACTTGGCAAGAATCTGATTCTCTACTTGGCCCTTGAGGAGGAGGCCATAGGTGCAATGTTGGCACAAGAAAATGAGAATGGCTTAGAACATTTTTTTTTTTTGAAAAATTACTATTCACATAAAAAGAAAAAAGATTGTACAAAATACGAGGGGCATACCCCAAGAAGAGTACTTAGTACTCACAAGTCCAAAAGGAAGAAAAACGAAGCCCAAAGGCCTCAAATAAAAAGCGAGATATGGAGCCAAAAGGCCCCAACAAAAAAGAAAAGGCGCGTAGGCCCAATAACGACCGCAACAAAGCTAACATTCCTAAGACAATGCAACAAAAGGGCGCATGTGCCCAATTAAACAAAACAAAACTAAAAAAACCAACTAATAACGAAGGCCCCATATAGCACGAAGCTGAGGAGTGATCACATACTTGGCCTCAATGGTAAGAAGCCGAGAGCGGACCAATGCAAAAATCTCATCAATCACCTGACGACGAGTCCGATGTCGCTGCTAATACACACGATCATTCCTTTCATACCATAGAAAATAAACTGTAGCAGAGAAAACCAAACGTGCAAGGATATACCCAAAATTCTTCCTGCCTTGAAGATGAAGAGAAGCCCAATGAAGTAGAGAGAGCCAACCAGAAGATGGCCAAACAATAAGAGTCTTAGCTAAAATCTCCCCCCATACAGAAGACGAGAAAGGACAGCTAAAGAAAAGATGCTCGTGCGTCTCATTTGCTGAAGCACAGAGAACACAGCCTGAAGAAGATAACATGCCATGACTTCGTAGTCGATCCATAGTACGAAGACGGCCCAATGAGGCAAGCCAAAGTATAAAAGAGTGCCTTGGAATATGGCCAGGGAACCACAGAAGATGATGAAAGGAGTTTACCGAGCGTCTACTCCGTAATAATTCCCACGCTGAGGCAATAGAGAAAATACCAAAGGTGTGACCCTTCCAAACAATATGGTCAAGAGTCCCCATCATAGGTCGAATGCGGATAGAGTCCCAAACCCGTCTGAGGTCCGGTCCACCTTCAGGAAAAGCCCAATCTCCATCCTGAATGATAGCCGAGACCTTTGCATTTGAGGGAAGACCTGTAGATGAAAGAGTCCTGAATGAAAACAAATCACAAAGACGCCCCTGCGGCAACTAGTAATCCTGCCAAAGTGAGGTATCACGTCCATCTCCAATAGAAGAGACAAATTTACCCCTACACCAATCTCGACTCTGTAAAATCTTCCTCCAAGACCAGTAGGCTCCAGAAGTAACCCGAACCTACCAAAACGAGCGACCCCGAAGGAGTACCTTATGAACCCAAAAAGACCATGTGGAAGACTTGTCAGAAAGAAGTCTCCAAACATGCTTTAAAATAGCAGCATGATTCCACTCCTTCACTCGCTTGATTCCTAAACCCCCTTCTTTCAATGGATAGCAAACCGAATCCCAAGCTACTTTGGTCCCAAAATGAGACAAAGAGGTTCCTTTCCACAGGAAAACAGCCAGAATACCCTCGATCTTCCGTACCACAGCTGCCGGTAAAATAAACATAGATGACCAATAGACCTGGATGGAAAATAGTACAGACTTAATCAACTGGAGACGGCCAGCATAAGTCAGCACAGCAGATGTCCACAATCTGACCCTCGAGAGAATCCGCTCTATCAAAGGAACACAGTCTGAAAGGCGTAATCTGGTACTAATCAGTGGCACCCCCAAATATCAGACTGGCAAACTCCCCAATTGAAAACCCAAGATGGACTGCAACACTATACGATCCTCATCATTGACTCTAAATAAGAAGACATGACTCTTGGCCAAATTCGTAACTAAACCAGAGA
>SNVD02006192.1:0-243340 GCA_013180625.2 Boswellia sacra
CCTTCTCATTTCCTTTCAACTTCCTCTTGTTGGTGCATAACTCTTTGAGAATTTTTGCATAACGAGGCACTTGCTTGATAGCATCCAGAAGTGGTATGTTTACCTCGATCTTGCGAAAAGTTTCCAGGATTTCTTGTTCTTGTTCCTCCTTCTTTGTTTTTGCAAATCTGCTAGGAAAAGGTGGAGGAGTAACATATGAAGGAATTTGAGTTTTAAGGTCTACCTCTTAGAAGTGGATGTTTTGTTCATGGTGGAAGTGGTGTCATCCCCTTCATCAGCTTGTGATTTCTTTGGTGGAATCTCTAATTGCTTTCCACTTCTTAAAGTTACAGCACTAGCATTTTCTCTTGGATTGATGACTGGCTGAGATGGCAATTTTCCTGAGCTTTGACTCTCAAATTTGCTCATGTTAGTGGCCAATTGTCCTATTTGGCTTTCCAGGTTTTGGATACTTGCCCTAGTTTCCTGCTGAAATTGCATTGTGTTAGTGGTAAGTGCTTTAACAATATCCTCGAGAGACGTACCTGAATTTTGTGGAGCTGGTTACGGTGTTGGTTGTGTTACTGGTGGTGGTTGTGCTTGAAATGGTTGCTGCACCCTTGGTTGATTAAAACCTGGTGGCCGATTTTGTATAGCATTTGGAGCGATTGGTTGACGATTCCATATCTCAAATTAGGGTGATCTCTCCATCCAGCATTGTAAGTATTGGAGAAAGGTCATACCTTTGCCTTGGTTGTCCTGGAAATCCACCTATAGCATTGGCTTGTTCTGTATCTCCTTCTTGCAAAGTTGGACACATGTCGGTTGGATGGTCCATGGCAGAACATACTCCACATGCATAAGATTGCTGCATATGTCCTACAGCCATTTTTTTTACAAGAGAGGTAAGTTCACAAAGTTGTTGTTCAATGTTTGAAGTACTTACCTCATTTACTCTTTTTGGTAGTTGTGGCTCAAATTGACTGCTGAATTGTTGGGAGTTCGCTGCCATGTCACTAATCAAACGTCTTGCCACTTTCGGTGTTTTATTAACTAGTGCTCCACCACTAGCAGCATCAATGATACTCCTTTCCATGGGTAAGAGACCCTCATAGAAATATTGAATTAGGAGTCCATCACTAATTTGGTGGTTTGGACAGCTAGCACATAACCTTTTAAATCTCTCCCAATATTCATGAAGTGATTCTCCATTGTGTTGTCGAATGCCACTAATATCTTTTCTAATATTTGTAACTTTCGAGGCTGGAAAGTATTTCTCCAAAAAGAGTTTACTCATCTCATTCCAAGTGGTAATGGTACCTGGTGGTAGATAGTATAGCCAATCTTTTGCCGAATCTGCTAATGAGAATGGGAAAGCTCTCAATTTAATTTGCTCTTCAGAAACGCCGGTTGGCTTCATACTTGAGCATACCACATGAAATTCTTTAAGGTGTTTGTTCGGATCCTCTCCTGCAAAACCATGAAATGTAGGCAAGAGATGAATTAGTCCAGATTTAAGCTCAAAATCTATCTCAAAATTGGTGCTTATGCATAGCGGTGTTGATCAATAATTGGAGCCGCTAACTCCTTAAGAGTCTGATCGTTTTCCATCGCCATTGCTTCCGATTCAGATTTGATTGAACTGCAAGAAGATGGGAGGGAAGTATGTCGTGCAAGGTCAAATTCTGGAGGTGGAGTTGAAATTGACCGATTTAGCCTTAAATTCGAGGATTGGAGAAACTCCTTAATTCTCTTAAGTCGCTGATCCGCTTCTTCCTCGGACATAAAAGCCTAAACACAAACAATCAGGAAATAACAATCAAGAATCAGTAGTAAAAACAGAATAACAAATTGATTAGAAAATCAATCCCCGGCAACGGCGCCAAAAACTTGATGCGTTCGAAACTAGCAAGTATACTAGTCGCACAAGTAATAAAGTGATAAGTAAGATATCGTTCCCACGAGGATTGATTCTAATTGAATTTGTTATTTCCAGCAACAATAAACTAAACAGGGGGATTTTTGTTGAATGATTTACTAAATGAAATAAGAATGCAAGTAAAGAATAACAAAAGAAAGTAAATTTGAATGAAAAATCAATGGGAGACACTTGGTTAAGAGTTCATTCTCTGCCACAAGATATGAATTTGTGAATTAACATAGAATTGTAATCCAATTACAGCATTGAAGTTATCAACCGTAGATAACAACAAGCTCTGTTACCCCAATCTTTCCTTACTTTGTTGTTAAATAAAACAAGCTCTTTATTTAATCTCTATCCATTAAACAACCTAGAACAAGCTCTCTGAGTTTAATTCAATGGAAGCATTACGATGAGAAAGATAGGTTGATCTAAGCAATAATCACACAAATTCGGATTATTTAACCTAGGTCGTATTTTCCAATTGCAATCTCTGATCACAATTTTGCTACTAATGATTGGAAATTCATGACAATTACGGATCAAGATTTCTAATCTAGTAATAGACAACAACCAGATTATATTCAGTTGGCCATTCCAAATACAATCAGTAAGCAATCATAAGCATTAGATATGGGAAAATACAAGCAACTTCAATTAGAGAATTGGATAACAATTTCTTACACAATCAACTCACAAAATCCATATCAAGGGCTTTGAAATCACCCTCAACCAATTCAGATTTAGTTACACATATTCAATCAGAATAACAAATACAATACAGAGAAATTCCAGAATTGAAAAGGAAAGAAAGAACTTAGCAAATTCTTTGAAAATCTTCTTTGTAGATGAATCTTCTTGGAATTGTAGTTCCTCCTCTTTCAAAATCTTCTTTCTCCTTCAAGAACTCCAAGGGATGAGAGAAATCCAGAAATGCAGTCTCCTCCCACGTTTTCCCCTCTTCAAGTTATGAAAATAAAACCCTAAAATGTGTTTAAATACTCTGCTACAGTGTCTCTTACAGTCTAGTGTGTATACAGACATGCTACAGTGATTGTGGAATTATATTTCTATACATCTCACACTGTTTTGATTACAACTTTTGGTACACTGAATGGATTTATAAACCGTAAATTTCTCCAGAAAATAGACTTCGAGAGCTTTCCAACGGTATATAACATGTCATCGGGTTCATTGTATATCAATACAATTAAATCCGAGAAGATCACTGACTAGCAGAGGTGAAAATGAAGGGTTTTACTCCATTTTTGTGCAAGTTGCTCCAAAACTCCTACAAACATCAAAACCACACAAAAACATAAAAATACCAAGGAATATAGCAAAGAAACATGGACGAATTGATATAAAAGTAATACAGAAATAGACACCTATCAACGGCGGACCCCCGAAAGCATTTAGACTCTTTTATTTCTCATATGGAGATACAAGGGGCCTCAGGGGGAATCATGTGTAGAACTTTTTTTCTTACCCTTGGAGGATCTGCTAAGCAATGGTATATAAGTCTACCATCTGCATCCATCTCCAGCTTTAATGAACTTGCTCGTAGCTTCCTCACACATTTTAGTAATATGAAGACAAGAAGCTGACCCGCACAGAGCCTTCTTTCAATCAAGCAGGGTCGTAATGAATCCCTCTGTGCATTTGTGGACAGATATCAGCGAGAGGTTGCCCGAGTAGATCTATTTCATGATGGTTACGCTATGCAAGGCTTGGTTTAAGGAATCAGAGGGGAGCTCCCTCTAGCATGGGAATTCTCCATTAACCTCCCACGCACGTACCAAGAAGCATTAGCAAGGATCTCTAGCCATGCTGATGCAGAGGAAATTTTTCAAGCAAATTACCCTGGGCAGACTCCGGTGGTACCTAATTCCTCACGTACAGATAGACAACTGTATGATAGTCATAGAAGAGAATCTCATGATAGA
This sequence comes from Boswellia sacra, assembly GCA_013180625.2. Lineage (NCBI taxonomy): Eukaryota > Viridiplantae > Streptophyta > Magnoliopsida > Sapindales > Burseraceae > Boswellia > Boswellia sacra. The sequence continues at coordinate 3,847 of SNVD02006192.1, forward strand.
AATCGAAGGTCAGTTCCGGATCGACGCTCTGCGCGAGATACAGTCAGAAACGATCGCTTCCTGTTGCAAGGGTCATCCGCCCGACCCCGCCAAGAGCATCATGATCGACCTCAGGAGGAACACCGTACATTCACGTTACTTAATATGCCACAGCAAGATATCTTGAAGGAAATCAAAGATAAAGGTCTACTGAAAGAACCTACCCCTTTACGATCGAATCCAAAAGCAAGAGACAAGAGAAAGTTTTGTCATTTCCACCAGGCTCATGGTCATAATACTGCGGATTGCTTCGAACTGAGGAGACAAATCGAGGGTCTTATCAAGGATGGCCAGCTACAAGAATACATTTATCAACCCCCTGAACCATCCAACAAGAGTGATAAAGGGAAGGAACTATTAGAAGAAGTAGCCACAATTTTTGGGAGATTAGTGGCTGGTTTGAGTTCCTAAGCCCGAAGGCACCTAGCTAGGCAAGCAAGATATGACCTCCCTCGCCACGAAGTCAACTTGACAGCCTCTTCCACCAATGTAGGAGATCATGATGTTATCTCCTTTTCATCGCAAGATGCGCAGGGTATTCATCATCCACATTGTGATGCCTTGGTCTTCACAGTAATAGTGGCCAATAAAAGGCTACGAAGAGTGTTGATTGACAACGGGAGCTCGGCTGACATAATGTCATTGGATGCATTTGATCGATTGGGTCTCAACCATAGAGATATGAGAGGCATCCAAACTTCTCTGATGGGATTCGCTGGAGGAAAGATTATTCCTGAAGGAGTAATCTCGTTACCTATAACCTTGGGAGAAGGCTCCTTACAGACAACCAGGATGGTGAATTTTCTCATGGTATATCATCCGGGAGTTTATAACGCCATCCTTGGTTGGCCATCAGTTTACGACTTCAAGGCTATGATGGGTGTCTATCATCATGTCCTGAAATTTCCAACACCCACAGGGATAGGAGAAGTAAGAGGTGAACAACGAACTTCTCGAGAATTCTACAACATGGCTTTCAAAGAGAAGGCACATAAGCTATTGATGATTCGTGGAGAGCCTTCTGAGGGGATGAAAAGTTTGGATCCACGAGACCGAGAGAAAGGGGAGGCTGTAGCTCCAATAGAAGGGATGGATGACGTCCCTGTTTGTTTGAATGATCCGAAAAAGACAGTAAAGGTGGGTGAGAATCTTCCTCTACCAATCAAGGATAGGTTGATTGGTTTTCTTCGAGAGTAAAGCAACGTTTTTGTATGGTCTCACGAAGACATGCCCAGTATAGACCCGAATATAGCTGTCCACCACCTTAATGTCAACCCTGGAGCTCAACCCGTCCGACAAAAGAGGAGGCACCAAGCCCCAGAACATTCAGAGGCGATTGCCATAGAAGTGAGCAAACTCTTGACAAGTGGAATCATTCGGGAGGTAAACTACCCCGAATGGCTCTCTAATGTTGTATTTATGAAAAAAGCCAATGGGAAATGGCGTGTCTGCATTGACTTCAAAGATTTGAACAAGCATTGCCCAAAAGACAGTTTTCCATTGCCTAGGATAGATCAATTAGTTGATGCCATAGCTGGCCACCAACTGCTAAGCTTCATGGATGCTTATTCTGGTTATTACCAGATTCCCATGTATTCAAAGGATGAAGAAAAAACAGCCTTCGTCACTGATAGAGGGTTGTACTGTTATCGGATGATGCCTTTCGGGTTGAAAAATGCTGGAGCAACTTATCAACGGTTGGTAAACTCCATGTTTGCTCCTCTCCTAGGAAAGACAATGGAAGTTTATGTGGATGATATGCTCACCAAGAGCATGGACACTAGATCCCACGTAGACGACCTCCGAACAAGTTTTGACATCCTCCGGAAGCATGATATGAAGCTGAATCCTACCAAATGTGCTTTTGAGGTATCCTCTGGGAAGTTCTTAGGGTTCATTGTCACCCAAAGGGGGATAGAGGCCAATCCTGAAAAAATCCAAGTACTTATGCGGTTGGAGTCCCCCAAAACTCCAAAGGATATACAAGTCCTCACTGGACGAGTGGCTGCCCTGAATCGTTTTATTTCTAGATCGATTGACAAATGTCACCCTTTCTTCAAAGCGTTAAGAAAGTGCAAGCAGTTTGAGTGGACAAATGAGTGTGAGAATGCTTTTCTATAGCTGAAGAAGTACTTAGTTTCTCCTCCTCTCCTCTCCAAACCAGTTTTGGGGGAACCACTCTTTCTGTATCTAGTATTCTTCGCATACGCTGTGAGTGCAGCTCTTGTCCGTGAAGATCAAGGAATTCAGAGGCTAGTCTATTATGTGAGTAAGGCTTTGACAGATGTCGAAGGTAGATATCCTCCTATGGAGAAGCTGGCTCTCGCCTTAGTTATTGCGGCACGAAAGCTTCGCCCATATTTTCAAGCACATACTACTATGATCCCAACTGATCACCCTTTACGACAGATACTCTATCGTCCAGACCTTTCTGGAAGACTTGTCAAGTGGTCCATTGAGTTGGGAGAGTTTGACATATCCTATGTTGCAAGTCCATCAATCAAAGGGCAAGCAATCGCAGACTTCATTACCGAGTTTTCAAGTAGTGTAGATAAGGAGGATGAGGAAACCAGTACAGGGTCACATGATCTACCAATGTCCATGGGAATTGATTCACAGAAGGCATGGATCTTGTTCGTAGATGGGCCATCTAACAAGATTGGGAGTGGAGCTGGTTTGATTTTTTCAACCCCGGATGGAGTAGAGGTAGCTATGGCACTACGTTTCAATTTTAAAGCCATAAATAATGTCGTGGAGTATGAAGCTCTCCTTGGAGGACTTAGACTGGCAGTTACCTTGGGAGTAGGAGAGATCATCATCCACAACGATTTCTAACTTGTGGTTAACCAAATACGTGGAGACTATCAAGCAAAAGGCTCTACCATGATAGCTTACTTGGGTAGAGTTAACTCCCTTCTACGCGGTTTTAAAGGTTTCGACATCGTAAGAGTCCCGAGGGGGGAGAATTCAAAGGCTGACAGTTTAGCCAAAATTGCTTCAGGAATAGACCCCCTCCTACCGACCACCTATCACATAATCGTTCTAGAATCTCCGAGCATATCACAACATGAGCTTCTGCCAGAGAAAACAATGACCATAGACGGTAGCCATTGCTGGATGGACCCTATCATAAAGTTCTTAGAAACAGAGGAACTTCCAGCTAACCGAAATGAAGCGATCAAGGTAAGAGGGAGAGCGTCAAGGTACACTATGGTCAATGGTGTTCTTTACAAAAGAGGGTTCAGCCTTCCCCTTTTAAAATGCCTTCGCCCAGAAGAAGCTGATTATGATCTCAGAGAAATCCACGAGGGGATATGTGGTAACCATTCTGGCGGTCGATCTCTAGCTCATAAATGTATCAGGCAAGGATACTATTGGCCAACCATGAAGAATGATGCTAAGACATTTTCAACTAGGTGCAACAAATGCCAGAAATTTGCCAACATTCCAAGGATAGCTCCTGAGAACATGACTCCAATGACAGCCCCATGGCCGTTTGCCCAATGGGTACTAGACCTTATTGGACCTCTTCCAATGGGTAAAGGTCAAGTTAAATATGCTGTTGTGGCAATTGATTACTTCACTAAGTGGGCAGAGGCTGAACCCCTTGCATCGATTACTGAAAGGAAGACCACGGACTTCGTAAAGGAGTCAATTGTCTATAGGTTTGGTATCCCTCATACCATCATTACGGACAATGGCAAGCAATTCGACAACTCCAACATCAAGAACTTCTGTAAGGAGTTGAACATCTCTTTTTGCTTTTCATCTCCCGCTCATCCTCAAGCAAACGATCAGGTGGAGGCTGTTAAAAAAACCATTAAACACCTCCTCAAGACCAAATTAGATGCTAGGAAAGGTGCATGGTCAAAAGAGCTTCCACAAGTGCTTTGGACATATCGAACCACTGTCCATACAGCGACAGGAGCAATCCCATACTCCTTGGCATTTGGCTCGGAAGCAGTCATACCTGTTGAAATTGGCCTTCCATCACCTTGTACTGAGGAATATGACGAAGAGCTTAATCATAGAAGCCTTCAACTCAACCTAGATCTTCTTGAGGAGGAAAAAGATCTCACTAGTGTCAAGGTTGCTGCTTACTAGGAGAGGGTTTCTCAATATTTCAACTCTAAGGTCAAGCGCCGATCTTTCTAAAAGGGAGACTTGGTTTTGAGACAAGTACTACAAAGTACTCGAGATCCCACTAATGGAGCATTGGGACCCAACTGGGAGGGTCCGTATGGAGTCAAGGCAGTCATCCGACCAGGCACCAACAAACTGGTCACCATGGATGGGAGGTCGCTCCGTCATCCATGGAATATTGAGCAATTGAAGAAGTACTACCCGTAATTTCTCTGTATGTGCAATAACTCCTTCCAGGAGCTTATGCATGTGTAACAACTCCCATGGGGAGACCAATAAAGAGATTATCAATGAAGTGTTCAGTTTATTCAGAATTTTGTGATTGCACATCCTTAAAGCATATGGACGATCAAATTACAATAAGATGGAAAGAGTAAAAGAATATAACACCAGAAAGAAAAAAATTCTTAGAGTTCTTATTTCAAAATTGGTTGAGGAGTGCCATGCATATAGTCCAAGTAAGGACAAACCTCACCTATAACATTGAACTGAAAGTAAAAACAATAAAAGGTAAAGTCAAGGCTTAGAAAGCAGCCTTGATATGATTATTCCCTACTAATAAGCATCTACTTAGTTGAAAGAATTCCAACTATCTCTAAGAAGTGGCCTTATCATCTCCTTCTTCATTTGAAGAAGATGAGATAGAGTTGCCTTGCTTGGCCTCCCAGGCTGCTGTGTCCAATGTCGACTCGTAATCCTCATCTTTAAGAATGAGGCGGTGGAATTGCTCAGGATCAGAGTTCGCTGTCGGGATAAACTTTGCCACAAAGTTTAACTCTTTAGCTATGGGAGACTGATCAATCTCTGGGTAGCGGTCATGGAACCATCTACGCACCCCATTAACTCCATCAATATAGGAGCGTTCCATAGCTTGCTGGTAGATACGACCCTTACGGAAGCGAGCAACTACTTTGTCAATCCTACTTTGCTCAGCAACAGCCCTCTCCCGAAGCTCTTGGCCAAAATCATTGGCCCTCTTATGTTGGATAGCTGCCTCCTTCTTAGCCTCGGACAAGCTAGCTTTCATTCTGCCCATCTGTTCTTTCATCTCTGCCATCTTTCTTTCTGTTTCAGTCAAGTTGTCAAGGCAGACTTCATGTTTCGCCTTCCAGTCGTCAACCTCAGAGTGAGATGGTTAACTTCCTTAAGGAGGTTGGTGTTAGTAGACTCTCCCTGAGCTAAGGGTCCTGTCGCCTATAGAAAGAAAGGCAAAGAGAGGAAAAGAGATAAGGCATGACTTTCAAGAGTATGAAAAAAAAAAGAAAGGGTCTTAGTAAAACCTAACCTGAAGTATGATGCCCATCCCGACAGCGATCGCATCGAAGTATGTGAGCTTTACATTCTCTAGAAAGACATTGGTAGGCATGAGACGTGCAGCACTTTGAGACAATTCACAAAGGTAGTCTCCACATGTCAAGCCACTCTGAAAGCCCGCACTGTCAAAGGTAAAACGCTTAGGTAGTTGAGAGGCTGAAGGTAACTTGCTCCCAGTAGGCTTTGAGGCTGCCATTTTATCCCCAGGCTGAACGGAGGTTGACTTATTAGGAACCGGCTTCCGTACGGGAATCTTCTTGTGACCACTGGCTCTCCTCTTTGAAGGTCCAAGAGTTGGAGGACTTCCGCTCCGTTTCTTCTAGGAAGAACCAGGCTTGTCATGAGTGAAGGGCTTAAGCGGCATCTTGGCTTCAAGTTGAGCAAATTGCTTCTTGGTAGGATGTAAAGGAAATAGTCCTGCGTGAAAATAAAACTGGTAAGACAACAAGCACATGCTTGATGAAGTAAGATCAGAAAGTAATGATCAAGCTTACCTTCCGGAGGAATTGGAGGTGATAAGCTAAGACGGACCAATTGCTCCCGATCAGTGAGGCTATTCATGTTCTTCGAGTCCACGGGTAGCTTGAGTACCACTTACAAGTCGTCTCTTTCTTTCTGAGATAACAGCTGACGTTTGGTCCAAGGAGCTGTAATAAAAACAGAAAAGAATGTCAGTTGATCAGGGGTTTTCATAACAAAGATGGATAGGGTGTCATTATAATAGGGTACCACAAAAACCAAAACGCCTCCTGATCCTCAACTTCTCCCCCTTTGGACGAACACCTTCTTGATACTTCCAACCGCCACCACACCAGAATTGTTTATACTTCCATTCTTTCACATGGGAGGGGATGCCAAAAAGGCGGTTGGGGTCATCCGTCTTCCCTCACTGGGATATATAATAGTAACCCATTTTCTCTCCATTCGGTGGGTGAATGGCTAAAATGTACTTAACATGGTTGGTGGTAGGATCACCAAGGCCTGCACTTCTGAATAAACTTTGAAAGGCTATCAGAAGTCTCCATCCATTGGCCGACAGTTGGGTAGGGGCAATGCCCATAGCATCGAGCATCCGACGAATATAACTATCAAAAGGCACCCAGAGACCAGCTCTCAATAACTCTAGGCTTAAACCAATGACACCTCGCGGTAGCCTACTCTATCGATCACCTTTTCTTGGAAAAAATAGGATGACTGAAGCCGGGATAAGGAAATGGGCTCTATATATTTTTAATCGATCGCTCGGGAGTTGATTATCAATATGGTCGGCCTCCCACCACTTTTCAACCTCCGTTTCACTATCTGAGAAAGCAGAGGATGACCAGTCGCTCTCCCCCTCAGTGTCAACCATCTTGTGATTAACAGAATTCTGTCCTATCTCATGATCCTGAGCGAAGAAGTTTTGGTAAAACTCATTAACTTCTTTACGGTTAGTCATAGCATCCTTATCCCTTGAAGACTGGGTTTGATGACTCGATTCCCCCCAAAGCACTTTCACAGTGGTTTTAACTCTAGCCATCTGCACAGTCAAAGAGGGGTAGTTAGTCATCAAACCAAGTCTACTGAGGGAGGGAAGAGATGAAAGGAAAGAAATGCTGGGGGACTGTATTGAAAGTTTTCCAAAATAGCTCTCGAAAAAAAATTTTTGCCCATGAAAGGAAAAATATCATGTTGGTCCTTGACCAAAAGAATATAGTCGTTTTAAAAAAAAAGGTTTGAAAATTCACGGGAACACCCCCGTGAATTAAAATCAAGGTTTGAAATTTCACTGAAACACCCCCATCATTTTAAAAATAAAAGTTTAAAAATTTGCTGAAACACCCCTATAATTACTCGAATTTCTTCAAGGAGGGCCCTTGCACGTTCCGCTGCATGCGACATGCAGCTTGCCCGAGCCCTCGCGGGCTCGCCGCCCCCGCGCGCCCAGCGCCTTGAGGGCGCGGGGGGCGAGCCCCCGCACACCAGGGGACTCGGGAGCTCGTCCCCGCGTACTTGGCCCTCGCGGGATCACTCCCCCGCGCCCAGGACCTCGCGAGGCCACGCCCGCGCGCCCAAGGCCTTGCAAGAACATGCCAGCGCTCTTAGGACCTCGCGAAGACATGCCCGCGTGCCCAGGCCCTCGCCTACTCGCCCTTGCGCACACAAGGGCCTCGTAGGATCGATCCCGCGCGCCCAAGGCCTTGCCTGTGCGCCCAGGGCTTCGCGGAGACCTGCCCGTGTGCCCAGGCCCTAGCTTGCTCGCCCTTGCGCACACAAGGGCCTCGCAGGATCGATCCCGCGCGCCCAAGGCCTCGCCTAGACTCCCAGGGCTTCGCGGAGTCACTCTCGCGCGCCTAGGACCTCGCGAAGACGTGCCCGGGTGCCCAGGCCCTCGCCTGCTCGCCCTTGCGCACACAAGGGCCTCGCATGCGCGCCTAGCAGCTCGCCCTCGCGAGCCTGCTGTGAACGCCGCTCGCCCACATGAGCTTGCCCTCCCTCACACACTCTCGCTTTCCCTCATTCACACCCGAACATACACTCTTGTTTCTTCTTCTTTCACACACGAACCCGCAAGGGCAGAAACATGCAAACACTTGCATATTTTCACACAATCACATACACACACATAGGGCATAATTCGTACAGAATTTTTGCATTGATTTTACCTAATCCATGCATTCTAAAGTATAAGTAAGAAAGAAGTACTCACTTGTGGCGGCTGAAAAATCTTGCTCGGATTGAAGAGTTTTGTTTGCTAGGGTCACTTGCACTGCTTGCCTCCAGGGTACTCTCCCCTATCTTTGAGTAGACCCTACTCCCCAGCACATGTCTCTTATATGGGGCACCAATTTAGGGTTTAAATCACACTAAGCATGCATGTGTAATGAATTACATCTTTGGGCTGGCCTCCAAGTACATTTAATTTATAGCCCAGAATAGTTAAATAGTCCCTACGCCGACCCCTTGGTCGACTTGGGCCTGGGGGGACTACTGTTATGGCCATAATAATATTGGGCCTCAATTATTTCTAATACAGTAAGCCCATTACTAAAGCCCATTATTTGGGCCTATTATCTGGGTCCCACAATGACCCATCCTGACTCCTATATAAACCCTCCAAATTATTGCTCAAGGTATGCACACTTTTCTGAACTTATTCTCTCTAAATTTTCTCCACTTTTGAGAGCTTCTCTCTCTAGGAAATTCTCTCAGAAAATTCTGGAGTGCCGAAAACTGACTTGAGCGTCAGAGGGTCTTCGCCTGCACCACCGCCGGCACCCCTAACTGTTTTTCTTTGCTCGCAGGATTGGACCCGACGTACAACTCGAGCTCCGACCCGCTTCCCGGCCGTCCGGAAGTCGTGTATCAACAGATATTAACAAAAGAAAATAGCAAATTAAACCATATATCAAGCAGCCTCTTCATTCCTCGCTTTTGTATAATTAGGGGATATTGGACACTTCAAAAAAAAAAAAAAGAGAGTGGAATGGTTTTTAAACCAAAAACTGCCAAGCCATTGCTTTAGTTATACAAATTAATAGTTGGTTTTTTTAAAAAGAAAAAAAAATCTAAGAAGGTTAGTGTTAGTTTACAAAATATTTAGGTCCTTACACAGTTTGATCAAACATCAGGAGCGTGAATCAAAATCGTCCCATTGCTATGCTCTCATTAGCTAGGGGATTTTTAATCTGATTCAAGTAGTTTAACTAATCGCATGGACAGGATTGGATGTTATTTATAATTTAATGTCGTTCTGTCAAATGGTTATTACTCATTAATATAATAAGTTGTGTCAGTTATATCATTTATTTAAATTAATTTAAATTGGATGAAACGCATGTTTAGTTACCGCTACCAAGTATGGCTGCTTGCTCTTAGCTCAAGACGTCTCAAATTTGTTTATGTAATTAATTAATTAATTATGTGACAGTATGCCTTAGTTATAACATTATTCAATATTGGATCCATAGAGAGCTGTTGAGGACTCACAAATTTTTAAATAAATAATATAATTTTTTAAAACGAAAAAGTTGCCGATCAAGTTGGTAGTGGAGCAGGTAAGCCAATAAAGTAGGAACTAAAAAATAGGAATGCCTTGTGCCTGCATACACGAGCAAGACGAAGAAGGCATCCATTAATGAACTGTTCTTCAGAAATGGAGGTTAAAGCTTAAAGCTACTGGTCTTTTCGCTCTTTCTAATGGCCACTGCCACCATGCATCATCAGTACTCTTCTTTCTCTGCTAATTAATCTTCTCAACTCTCAGGTGAGCCGGTCATTACCCATATCTCACTCTTATATAATCTTTTCCCCTCAAAATTATATATTATGCTTCCGTTGCTTGAAAATCTTTTGACATTTTTGGATCTTCTTTAATTTGTTTTCTGAAATGGATATGTGTTAGGTTTTTCAACTCCATAATTCCTTGTCTTAATTTCATGAAATGCGGCCTTTGCTAGATCATAACTTAGATTTATGTTATACAACTAGTTTCATTCTTCGCAAGTCCACCGATTGCCTGAAATTGGGTTGAAAATAATATATTCTTTTATTGATAATGTGTGGGTTACTTGGGTGTTGTTCTGATTATGTTTTGGTCAAATAGGCTTGTTTTATGCTCTATCATTTACTACTTATTTTGTGTTTTTTTTTTTAAATTTAGTCTTTATTGGTGTGAGTTCAATATTAATAGTTAACTTTTAATAAATGTTGATAGTTTTTTGTTTCTCCTAATTGAAAAATTGGCTTTTTATTAAATTAATCTTTATAATAAAGACAAAAATTTAGCAAACAATTTAGGCTACAACATGAAAGTAAATCAAATCAGAAACTTTTCATCTTACTATTTTCAATTTTAAACTTGTTAGGATATTGGCTAAATGAAAGGACATTCCTAAAATCCTAAGAGGTATTCTTAAAGTCTTGAAAAGGATAAAAATCTTATTAGGAAAGTTTTAACTGAATTAGGAAATGAAGAATCCTATTAGAAATAGGAGAATCCCACTTAAACTAGGAAATGAAGACTATTCATATTTTAAATAGGGGAGTTTTCAGGAAAATGATTCCTATTACTAAAAGAAAAAAGGTAAAGATTGAGACTTGGAAGCTTATATAAAGGATCTTAGTCCTTGGTTACAAGTGCATCACTTGAGGTATCTCACGGTTTAGTTCTAGGTAAAGTCCTCTTTGGTGAGGTGGTTAAAATTCCTCATGGAGGTGTGAGTGAGATAGCTTAGAAAGACGGAGTGTATTAAGGGTCTTTAGGAAGGGTTATTAGGAGTGAGTTCAAAGTCTATATATTTGTAACAATTTTTCATATAGTGGTATATTGTCTCTGACAACCATAGTTTTTCTCCGGTTTTGGAGTTTTTCATGTAAAATCCTTGTGTTGTTATTACTTTATTATTCCTATTTCTCTATTGTTCGCCTTGATTTCATAGCACAAGGTATCAGAGCTAAGTTTCGTGATTGAGCATTGGAGGTTTTGCTTAGGTTCTTGGTAGTGCATTAGAGTTTTGGTGTGGTAGTTGAATAGTTACAGTCTAAGTAAGCTTTGTCAAAAAGACTTATGGTCTAAGGAGATTGGGCTTTAAGTGGGACCACTTGTGACCCCTCTAGTATTTCTAGGAGTTTACTTGGAGAGTTATATTAATCTATAGTAAATTCATCAAGACTAGAAGTGCGTCAAGAGTACAAAACTAGGAGTGCAAAACATAATGTCTACTTTTAAGGTTGATATATGGAAATTTGATGGAAGAATGAATTTTGGCTTATGGCAAGTGCAAGCTAAAGATGTTCTGATTCAAAATGGCTTATACAAGGTTTTGAAGGAAAATCCAACCCCTGTTTTAAGTTGTACTACTAGTGAAAATACAAGTAAATCTAGCAAATTTAAGAAGAAGGAAGTAATCTACTAGAGGTATGGATAATCTGGGCGCCTTAAAAGAAATTGTCCAAATGGTGGAGCATAGTTGGTTAATGGCTCTGAAGGAAATAATGATGATTTCACTAACAGTGTGTCTCTCAATGCTGTGGGAGATGATCTTATTCTCTAAGAAGAAAATATACATCCTTATGACATTTTTAGTTGCAGGTTTGATTCAAGTTGGTTTTAGGCGGAGGATGAAGAAGATCTACTATTTTAGCATGTTTTGTTCAATAAAAACCAAAAAAAAAAAAAAAAACTCCTTTAGCCAAGTGGTTGAGTGTAAGTTGGAGGATTTGTGGGTTTGAATTCAAATCACCATCCAAACAATTTCAAATTTCTTGATTTTAAAAGATTGAAGATTAAATGACTTTTATAACCTCAACATCTTTACTAATCCCAAAATAATAATCCATCTTGTTCTTGTACATCAAAATGAAAGAAATTGGCAATTAGTGGTATGATCAACCTTAGAGAAGTTTAGGGCGAGAGTAGGGGTAACATGGAGTAATGATACACGAGACCTATTGAGTCAAATGTTGAGTTCTTGTACAAGAAAGTGTTACGGCTACTATGGTGAGAGATATCTCTCATTTTTGTTTCTAGTGGACATCTCATATCACACTTTTAGGTGGCAAATTGGTATTTTAATTATTTTTCAATATTAGAATGATATAATAGTAATCTTTTTACAAGTCAAAACCTGTCATATTTGCAGCCTAATGATGGCCCATGCAAAGGCATAGGCCGAAGGCTCAGTTTTCTTTAGATCTCTCAATTGAATTCGGTTTCTCATAAAGCATAATCTTCTTCTAATGACAAACCACAAAACAAATAGATGCTTTAACAATCGGTGTTCAAAGCATTTAAAGAAAAAAAATCTCATTATTAAGGTTTTTTTTTTTTTTTTGTTGATCAAATGTTTACAAGTACTTCAATTTGAGTTATTCTATTGTTACATACATGAATGGATCGACTTGATTCATTCTATGCATTTATTTTTTGGGAAGTGTAAGTTATTTAAGTGTTCACTTTAAAATTCCTATAATATGATCATTTATGATTTTGTACTTTTATTTTCAAAAGCATTTAGTAATATATATGTCATTGATTTCAAATTATTTTAGATTTTAAAGAGGATAAATGATTAATATTAAATTTCAAATACATGAGAAAACATAAAACACAAAAAATAAGATTTAAGTTTATAAATGAACACAATCTTAGATCTCAATAAAAAGGGAATTTGTTTTAGCTCTAAGTCTTAAGGGTTTGATTAATATTTTACTATCATGGTTATAAACATTATATTTACAACCTTTTACCTTTTTTCAGTTTTGTTCACTCAAAAGGTATTCTCATCATTTCCTTATTATATACACGTGTCTGATTTTTATTGGCACAACTTTTGCATATTAAGAGTAATGTCTCAAGTTTGCATATCTTTTTGTTTGTAGAATCTGTATCCTCTCTTAGATCCAACTTCATATCAATGATTAGATTTGTGAAAAATGTTATCATTAATGCAAAAGCAAGATATATATATATATATTTTGTTTAGTTTATAGGTCATGTTTAGTACGCAACACTATATAATACTACTTTATTGCATAGTATTAAATAATATAATATATGTGTTTGATTGTAATTTAGCATAGTATTAATTTATTTAAAGTATAACCTTTAGATGCATGCATATTATATTAAATTATTTAGAATTAATCTATGAGATTAACAGTATATTGTATAGCAGTAATTCAAAATATCAAGACTATTCCTATAAAATTATATATATATATATATATATATATATATATATATATATATATATCCAATAACACCATTTAATTTTTTAAATTTTAAAAATAATTAATCATTTTTTTAGTTTATAAATTATTAAATCAAAATTTATGTTCTGAAAATTAAGAAAGGGCTGCCAAAGGGAGTCACTGCCTCCACTCGATGAAAACCCAAGGTCCATTGCCCCCACTGGACCCATTGTCACCTAATATGCCATCATAAATCTGAATTTTTTGATGGCCCCAACAGAGATATTGGATCAAACACAAAAAGATTCTTATTTTTTTTGTATAAATTAATACATTACATGAATATACTAAATACAATGTAATTTTAACATAATACTATTTTTAGTACCATATAATATAATGTTATATTATATTGTATAATATCGCATATCAAATATGTCCATATAGTGCTATCTTGCGGAGGTTTCGAATTTATAAGGTCTACATCTCAATCCTATCATAATAATTGAGTGAAAGGTAAATTGGTAGCCAATTCTTTACTAAAAAAGTTTGAGGTTTGCCACTTTATAAATATGGAAGTCCAAGTTCTTTTGAAAGCCGTGTCATGGGTGAATCCTTGTCCTTTTCTTCCAGGCCGACATGTTTAGTATTGTTTCAACATTTGTCAAAAATCTGCACTACTAAAATTTTTTTGCACACTTGTCATAATTTTTTTAATATTTGGGAGTTTATTTTAATTCTGACAACTATGATATGTAATTATAAGTCAAACGCAAATTTTTACATTATTTATGCAATGGTTAATGAAAAACGTTGTCATATTGAAACAATGAGGGACAAATATGAAAAACTAATAAAAAGCCCTAAAATCTTCTTTCCCTCTTTCTATTTTCAGTTTCCCTCTCTCCCTTGTTACTCTCAGCGCTTATCACTCGCGTTGCCACACACTCTTCAACTCTCCCTGCCTTTTTTCTTCACTCGCCGCTCCACCACCAGGTCTAATCCTAACTCCATGATCCACTACCTCTGTCACCACTGATATAATTGTCAATAGAAGGCCGTTGAAGAGAATGAAGAGAAAAGTGACTGTTGATTTCCATGAAGGATCTAAATCTAGCCTAACCAAGCAATTCAGAGGTAAGAGTCAAGAGGTTCTTGGCTCAACACGTGCTCCTGCCGCCTCCATCTTCACTGTTCCCTCACCTCCGGACGCGGCAAATCCTGTTCCGTGTTGGTGACATGACTGACGTTGCTGATTCCATGGCTCCAGTTACCGTTTGTTTGGACGTCATGAAGGAAGGCATGGCCAGGTCCAAATCCATTTACTACGATTAGTGCTGAGTTGTTGGTGACTTCACTCGCTCTGAGTCATTTTCTTATTGACCGATTCTCTCTCTCTTACTAATTTTGGTGTTCCATTTTGTCTTAGATTTTAATCTTTATACAAAAATACGTAGATAATGTTTTATGAGTATCGACCGATTCACTCATGATTAGTTTTGGTGTGTTTTTGGTTTGTTTTTCTCTTGATGAGTGGTCAGATCCATTAAACTATCGTTTCTCTTTTCTTCCACTTGGTCTAAAGGAATTTCTCGGTCAATCGCCTTGCGTTCTCCTCATCTTCCTTGATTGGACGATCTAATCCTCCGATGAGATGAGTTGGGGCAGCAATTGAAGGCAAACCAAAGTAAAAAAGAAAGAAAAAGGTTTCAAATATGAACTATTTGAATAGTAACAGTGACTAGAGTAGTAGCAATATTCCAGTGAGCGAAGTGTATTGGTCTCTGGTGGAAAAAGCTGACAAGAAGTTTTCTAAGATCAGAGACTTGCCTTATTATAAACGGAACAAGTTCTTCTCTATCCACTTCTCTTCTCCTTACTTTTTGATCGATTGGCTGCTGGGAAAATAAAAGAAAAATGAAATTTTGGATTTTATTGTTGCCGTTTGCCTCTTACTTAGTCGTAATATTGAATTAAGAATAAGAAATTGTCATCACAAACAGATGAAGACATTATCAATTAATTTTTAATTTAATTTTAATTTCATTGGAGATTTCATAGATAAAATAAACTTCCATTGTTAGTGATTTTTCTAATAATAATATGTGGAATATTAATAAGGATATTCGTTATTATTATTATTACCATTAAATAGCCTTTAAGTGGAATATGAATTGTGGCTTTGAAGTACTGAAGTGATATTTGATGAGGAGATGTATATTTTTTTATTGTTATTGTTGTTAGGTATAATACATAGTTTTACAAGGTGTATACCCAGTTGTGGAATTTTCAACAAGAAAACCAAGAGATGTTGTTTGAAGTTGGGGCTCAAAAGATGGAAGATTGAATAGATTGCCTCTCGAATTGCTTAGCTTTATTTTGAACAATGTATGTGGACGAGTATTATGAGTTATTTGCCTGAGTCATATATTTTTTTATTAAGCAATATTTACTTGGGAGTATTTTAAAGACGGATTGCATGAAAATCTAAATCTGGCAAGCAAACAGCTGCAAATTTTGGCTTTTTGTTTTGATTGTCTTTACTCTTTAGTTTTTCTGCCTCTGTTGATATGTTGCATGTATCACTGTCTTTTCTTTCCTTGTTATTTTTATTTCTTGAAAAAGCTGTTATAGTTTTAGCTTATAAATTATAATATATGTTTATGATATTCTAGAAATGTGTGTATTGGCATTTTTTTTTTGTTTCTTATTAATTTATCAATATGGAGAAATGCATTTAAGTTAGTCGTTTAACTTTAAAATGTTGAACCTTTGAGAGAATTCAGAGAAAGTTTTTATTTTTTATTTTTGTCAACAGAAGACAGTTGTGCCATAAGGATCAGAGGCTTCCAATGGGATTTGAGTCTGAATGTCTTTCTCCTTAGTAAGTTTTAAAATATGTATGTTGGTCAACATTGAGAACTTTTCTAACTTTTATTTTGAGTACCTTGTGAGTAGACCGAGTATGGAATGTTGTGCCATCAGTTGTGCTTCTACGTGAATAGAATATTCAAAAGCAAACTACTGAAGAAGTTTCTGTGCATCGTATAATTGTATTGGGTGCAAATATATATGTCAGTTCACTTGATCCTAACTTTATATTGTTCTTTCTGGATTACTAAGTTCTATGTTGCTAGTTGTGTCTGAAAATTTGTAGTCAAGATGAACCAGAGTTTTACTCAATCATCAACACGATTAGAAGACCATATTCTTGAAATATTAGACTAGCCTCTACTGTCCACTTTCACATTTGAGCAGCTTCATTCTAAGTAATCAATTCTTACTTTCTTTCTTTGCTCTTTCTTTTGGAGATTAATTAATTAACATAAATAGTGATCTTTTTATATAGCTTGTTTGGTTAATAAAATTGCTTTCTCTAATTATATACTAAGCAATTTTCTTAGAAATCTTTTTTTCGTTTTTATTGTTCATTTATATGCTTAATACTCAATATTTGATCTGTGTTTGTATATATAAACTAATGCAGTTAGCTAGTAATTATATTACATACATACATACATACATGCATAGACATGATGAGCCCACATCATCATCAACATGTAAACATATATAATAAAGAAATTCAAACAGTGTTCTTTATAGCTCTGCAACCTGTATTTGATATTTATTTGTCTTGACTTTGCTGGTTGTATCTAGAATTAACATATAAAACAAATTCCCAAGACACAAGAAAGACACGATATAGACAAATTTGGGTTGATACTAATAATATAAGTTGGTATTGCCAACACAGATGATGGGAAATTTGCTTATGATCTTTCAACATCTCACAGAAAAAAGTAAAAGAAAATCTTTTCTTCAACACTTGCGGTAAAGTCATTAGAAATAAAGTTTCAAGTATTTGTTTGGTCACCATCCTAATCCGACCCGATCCGACTTGATCGGGTTATGTTCGGATTGTATTAAAAGAAAACCCGAAATCGGGTTGGAATATTCGAGTTTAAGCTAAATCGGGTTGTAATCGGATTTTCATAATGTAATCCGCTAAAACCCGATCCGACATATATTATAAAAAAATTAAATAATGCCACGTGTCAATATTTCACTAGTTGTTGTATACTATTAGAATAGACCTTAGCACATCTTATAACAAATATAAAAGCTAACTTTCTAACCTTTTTCCCATATCTAACCTAGCCGCCTCTAATCTTTCCTTCTCTTCCTCTCTCCTTCATCCGATTTCTTCCTCTTCTCCCATCTTCTTTTACAATTTCTTCTCTTCTGTTTTGCCTTCATCCCCCCATACAATCCAAAGCATAACACAATAGAACAAAAATAGCAAAACGACACTTTAGAACAACCTATTGAGACAAGCCACTACCAATAGTCTACAAGCTATGCTTCATGAAAAGAAACTAATGGCAACCCAACATCACCTCATAATCTCTACGCTGTATTGTTTGGTCTGCCGGTCTATGTGAGAAAAGAGGAGACAATGTAACAAATTTGTGCAAGAGAAGAGAAGATAAAACAAAATCGTAGAGGCTTCTATGGTGGCGTTGGAAGTTGTTGATCTCTTTGGCGATGATGGGATGCTGGGCTGTGAAGGAGATAAACTACTAGACATTTGAGAATGCGGCCAACATTTGCTTAGTTTTTAGGTTTTGTATTTTTTAATTTAAAATATTAATAAGATAAATTTAAATTTTTAGAAATAAAATATGATTATAATCTCTAACCCGACAACCCGATGAACCCGATTCGATCCGAAGTAACGGGTTATGTATCGGATTTCATTATGTAAAAACCCGATCTCGGGTGAAATTATTTTAACCCGATGCATCATCGGTTGAGTCAGATCGGGTGAAACCTGTCCCGATCCGATCCGTGTGCACCCCTATCTATGGGTATTCCTCTCGTGTTATAGATATGGTCTTGTCCTCAATAAACTTTTGTTACATGTTAAGTGTGGGAATGGGGATTGAAGAAGAGGTTCTCTATAGAAAGGTAAAGGTTGTGAACCGCCTTGAAAATTTTTTTCTAGTATTATTTATTTATTTATTTATTTATTGCTTGATACAGATTTGAAGGGTTTGATTATAGTGGATTCCTTGTAGAGCAAGTACAAAAAGTTACCTGAAAAGATGTAGAGAGAGGTTTAAGACAAGTAAGAATTCTTGGTTCTTATCAAGCTAAGCTTTCATAGTTTTTTGTAAATGGCATGTTGATTATTTTGTAATTGGTAGATGTTAGGTTGGTTTAGGCAGTGTATTATGAACTTAGTTTAATTTGGATTTGCCTTTGTTTCCATGAGATACCTTTGAATTTTCAAAGTATTGGTTCATCATAATTCATCTTGATTTATTAATAGCTGAGGCTTGTTAATCTGCCCCTTCCTTTTCCTAAGCTATTCTTCGTTTCTGTGAGATTTCAGGCTCCTCTTATTTCTACTTACTGATCACAAACATTCTGTAGCCTGCATCAACTCTTGGCAAATTGTATGCAAGTTCTGTTTGTACTTGTTTAATCCTAAGAATTGTTGTCACGTGATTTTAATTGTATTGTAGAACTATTTCTATGAGCACTAATTGAAAAGTGCTTATCAGAATATGCTTCAGTAGTAATCACTATTTTTTTCTTGATGGTTTGGTTGTATATATGCTCCTTGATCATCTTGACATTTTTGCATACTCTGTTCGTATTCTTTAAAGAACTCATACCAAACCTGAATTAGAGTCAGACCTTATCTTGAATTCTTAAGGCACAAATCTGAATCTTGTTAAGCTCATGCATGTCTACTTGAGATTCACTTCTTCAAGATCGTTTTCTCTTTAGTTCTATTTTTTTAGGTGAGTAATCTATTTTTATTATTAGTTAAAGTTTTCGTAAACATATGGATTAACTATATCAAAATTGAAGTTTCTGATGTGAGAACTGGGCTTGTGTTGCGCAGGAGAACTACTGGGAAGATCGCGTGCCACTGATGAAGCCAAAAATCTATTTTGGACATTGGCAGTTGTATAAAGGGGATGCCCTGCCACCAAATCAGTGACATAACAATAGTTATAGACCTGTGTTGGAGTTTTTGCCTTTTTCTTCTTCGGTTGATTGTATAAAGGTTTGAGGTTTTATCCTTTATACAAATCAGTGACATAACAATAGTTATAGACCTCTATGAATATGACTTGCTTGTTTGTCTAGCAAAGAGTGTCTTTGGTACTTTTTACATGATAATAGTGACTCATATAGTTATTGTCTCTACTTAGTGAATAAATGCTTTATAAATTGTTTTGATTACTATTTCTATTTTTCAATAAATTTGTTTTATTGGTTTAGTGTATTTTAAAATAAATTTGATTTAAAAATATGGTGAATCCAAAAAATTAGGTTAATAATATTCCAAATTTTGCAGTTCTAAAATTTTATAGAACCTGTTTTTTTTTTTTAATTATTTATAAATATAATACTTGAGGGTTCCAAAGCCGTCAAGTATTATGATTATTTTTTTCTAAATTGATTATTACAGACTTGTGGGTAACTTTACTCATTGGACCACCAAATTCTTCTTTCAAAGCTTATGGACCCCAGTTAAATTTTTAATTTGTTCATAAAGAAGATGCACAATCTTTTTGATGCAGAAGCTAATAAAAAGATAAATTGAACAAAAGTTCAAAATTTGATAAGTTGATAATAATGAGAATTCAATATAAAGCTAGGGTAAGCTAACCCTTATATAGGTTAAATAATCATAATACTTGTAAAACAAGTAAAATTAGAACAGGAAAATAAAATCCTACAAAAACTAAAATATCCCAAAATATTAAAATCTTAATTAAACTCAAATATATTTAAAACAAGAAATTCTAATATGACTACGAAAACAATTGATTTTAATCCTAAAATAAATAAAACTCAAAATACACAATTGATAATTTTTCCAAAAATAAAGTAACCTAAAGTTGTCCTGCACCAGTTCTACCCTTTTTGAAAAGAACTCGTCCTCGAGTTCACATATCTGGAGGATGAAATTTGATATAGATTAGCAAATCATCTCTCTTGTCTTTGCTCGAGCCTCGATGAACATACTTGAATCCAAACAACTTCATCTTCACTTTGACCCTTGTTAAGCTAGACTTCACACGGTAAATTTTTGGAGCATACCACCAATCTTTTACTTTTGGATCCCAGACCTTCTGCCTTGATCTTGCTTCATGCCCATCTCATCATACTCTTCTTGGGTAAAAGGATTAAATACCACAATATAATGCTTATTCATATGTTGCCTATTCTCTCGTCTCGGAAAAAACTCGCCCTTGAGTTTTCTTGGATTAATTCTCCAACTATGGGGTTCATACGAAAAATTTGATACAAATGGACCAAATTAAAATTTTGTAAGGGCTTTTTTGTCACAAAAAAACCTGATAAGAGTCAATTGATAATTCCCAAAAAGTTGAATCAGTTATTTTTCAACCAAAGGATTCGATTGATATTCTGCTTCAAAGGGACTCGACTGATATGTGCCATAAAGGCGGTCTATTTGATAGTTTTCATTATACGGGCTTCTTTGTAACTTTCCATCGCAGTGGGTTCATTGGAATTTTCCATCCAAGTCGTGAATGGATTGATTTTAGGTCAAAGAACTCGATGACTCCACTTGATATAGATCAACTCACTCCGATTTGAATGGTGAGGGAGGTGTCTACTCACTTGCCGATTTTGGATGTTTTTCACAATAGATGACAATTGGTCCTTTTGTGGTGCCGATTGCGATGGTTTTCGGTGATCTTGGTCAGCGTCAAACTTGGATTCATTATCTACAATGACCAATAAATCTTCCTAGTAGGATGGTGTCGTTTCACTTGCCGACGATCATGGTTGTTGATTGTATAACCACATTGTTAACACACTTTTTTGAGGAGGTCCGCCGCAATTGGACGTTAGTGAAGAACAAAAGCTTGATTTTCGTGTTTTGATCTATCAATCTATGATGGAGGTGAGGTTTCACTCTTCATTTGACAATGAATTGTGTTATTGACGATTGACAAAGGTTGCCCATCTTTTTCATGAATTCCTTCAACTATTTTTGAATCTTCTACAAAATTTTCTTCACAACCCTCCTTAACTATTTTTGAATTTTCTATCAATTTATCGACACATCTCTCTTCACTTTTCATCTCAAAAATCTCTTGTTTTTCTTCTTTTATTTTATTTTCAAGAGATTCAAGCTTGTTGTACTTACCAGTGGCTCCACCATCCGATTCGGTATTCATTGAACCGATGTGTGGGACTTCGCAATTGTATTGAGGAAGTACTCTCGTTGGCGTAGGTACGCGAGCCTCTATCTCTTCGTTTTGCATGTGCCTTCGTTCATTCTTTCTATTACCACCAATACCCATCGCTTCCACATGACATAGGAAATTGTTGAATTGGTCGTCGAATTGGGTTTGAAAGGATTGGAAAGCTACCATGAAAGTTTCATCTATCATGGCCTTAGCTCTCTGATCACCGTCACGAGAACCATCGCCTACCGGATCATCACGTGCCATGGAAGATAAGTGATTTTGGCTCTGATACCAAATATGATGCGGAAGCTAAGAAAACGATAAATTGAACAAAAGTTCAAAATTTGATAAGTTGATAATAATGAGAATTCAGTACAAAGGTAGGGTAAATTAACCCTTATATAAGCTAAATAATCCTAATACTTATAAAACAAATAAAATTAGAATAAGAAAATAAAATCCTACAAAAACTAAATTATTCCAAAATATTAAAATCCTAATTAAACTCAAATATATTTAAAATAAGAAATTCTAATATGACTAGTAAAACAATTGATTTTAATGCTAAAATAAATAAAACTCAAAATAGATAACTAATAATTTTCTTAAAAATAAAATAACCTAAAGTTATCCTATATCACTTTTTAATGCCACCATGTTTTGCTTGTTATTTGTGGTTAGCATTGAGGTCCAAGCGATGGAATACTAAATCCTCTGTTTGATGAGAGACCGAGAGAGTAAAGAACACCTTTTCAAGGCAGAGAATAGACTCATGAAATGGTGGGAGAATGAGACCTCTGTATGACTACTCCTCACCTTTCCTTGTACATGCATTTTTTCTCTGCCCCCTCCCCGACTTCACCTACGATAGATTTCGAAATAAATGCTTTTGCTTGACCTTGGCTCAACCTTATCATAATGAAAACAACTAGTGTTTCAATAATTTATTGAATTTAATAAATACAATGTCCCAAGTTGCACATCTTTTTCTTCCTAGAAATTCTATCCTGTCTTAGATCTAGCTTCAAATCAACGTTTAAACTTAACAATGTTATCACTAATGTACAATCAAGATCTATTTCTTTGTTTGATGTATATAGTTCTTCTCTTTTGTGGAGATAATTCAACTCTATGAAAAGAGTTGATTAAAGGACAAAATATTGCTTAAATCCTTGCTGAGAAAGTTTGAGGTTTTGCTACTTGAAAAATATATGTGAACGTTCCACGCATTTCTAGAAGTCGTGTGTCATGGGTAGGGGTGGCAATTTTCGACACGACACGCGAACACGACTTGACACGACACGGGTTTAAGCGGGTTTGGGTTTTGACATATTCGTGTTCGTGTCGTGTTCGTGTCGAAGATTTCAACCCGTTTAATAATCGTGTCGTGTTCGGGTTGAGAGTCTTCAACACGCGAACACGATTATGACACGACACGATTATGACACGAACACGATTATGACACGAGCAACACGAATAACACGAATACATATTATACACGATTGACACGATAACACGATTAACATGAATATTGACACGAACACGATTATGACACGAGTAACACGAATACATATTATACACGATTGACACGATAACACGATTAACACGAATATTGACACGATTACATATTAAATTTAAAAATACTAAACTTTTTAGACATTTTAGTCCCTATATGTATCCAAATTTTAAAATAAAAACAGAATTTTAAAAAACTAATAAATTTTAAAACTTAGGATATTTTTGTCATTTAACAAAAATTAGAAATCTAATTCTGTACCGTGTCATAATCTTGTTAACGGGTCATAATCGTGTTAACGGGTCATAATCGTGTCAATAATATAAATGTGTCTTAATCGTGTTAAACGGGTCGTGTTCGTGTCTAACACAATTACGACCCGTTTATTATTCGTGTTAGCGTGTCGTGTCATGTTACCCGTTTAATAATCGTGTCGTGTTCGTGTCGTGTCACAGTGACACGAATAATAAACGGATCGTGTTCGTGTTGGGTCAATTCTTATCGTGTCACAGCTCGACACGACACGAACACGACCCGCGAACACGAATTGCCACCCCTAGTCATGGGTGAATCCTAGCCCCATTCTCCCAGAAACTGAAGTGTTTAGTTTGTAATTTCTTCATAATTTGCTAAAACTCTTTTCCCTTTTCACACCATTCTCTTAACTTTTCTAATTGGACCACCATAATCTTCTTCAGAGTAGTGGGCCATCTAGTAAAGTTTCTAATTGTTCCTTAAGACGATGCGCAATCTTTTTATGGCACCATGTTCACGTTTTGATCTCTCTTACCTCACATGAGTCGTATAGCCCTTTGAAACCATCAAAAAGGTTTCTATGGAGTCAATTGGTCAAGTCCTTGGATTACTAATTTACGCGGATGAGAGAATAAATTTACATATATTAGCCCTTGACCAATGGGTCGACCACTTAGAGAGGAGGATTTTCCACACTATGATTTGTGTTTTACATGGACACCCCAGCTGTGTGCTTTCGTTGTTTCTCAATTCTTCCTCATCCAATTTCCAAGTCAACTGACGTGTTTTAAAGGGTGCACCACTGACCATTATAGGAAGAGACAATAAAAGAATGACACATACACACGAGAAGTGATGCAAAGACTTCTCATTATCGGTGTATAGTCCGAGCTTTAGTTGAAGTGTTGTCGCTTCTGTTGCCAAAGTAGAGGATTTTGATATGGCTTCTCTCTTGCATGTTGTATTATTAGCTATCTCTCGTCTTTTACTTTTTTCATTAGCTCAGGAAGGAAAGGAATTCCACCAAAGGTGTCCACCTTTCGACTGCGGGAGGCTCGGCCAGCTCCGCTACCCATTCATCAATGGAACGCGTCCTCCTGAATGTGGGCCACTGAAAGTGGAAAAATGCAGTGAAGACTTCCCGACGATGCAATTGGGGAATGGATTAAGGTTTAATATTCTACAAATCTCTCCAGATAACACGGCTACACTTGCAGATCATATTCCCCCCGAGTTTGGAAAGCCTTTGGATAATTGCAGCAGTCTATCCTTCAGAAATTTGACCCTTCCCATTTTTCCTTTCATCTCTTTTGAAATCCCACCAACCGCATTCAATTGCTCAAGAAAACATTTGACCTTTGCCTTAAATTTCAAATATGGCTGCAATGGCACAAAAGACTCCGTAATATTACCCTCCCACTTCAGTGATCCTAATTCATCTGGACTTCCACCCAATTGTTCACTTGTTCCTCTCCAAGTGAATAAGAGTCAAAAATATATAGAGTTTATCAATGTGTATGCTGGTATGTTTGTCCTTAAAGTAAACGAAACAAAAGAATGTCTTGCGTGCCGTAAAAAAGGACGCCACTGTCAAAGCGATAACAAGAGAAATTTTCATTGTTCAAACGCAAGGACAGGTATCAAAAAGTAGAGTAAGATTGTAGGACTTGTACATGGATAAATATCTACTTTCTGCTTTATAAATTGGTTTATTGTCTAAGTTGTTAGTGTGTTAAAACAGTTATACAAAACGAATTCCTTCCTTTCTACTTGATTACTCTTAGATACATTGATTGATGTCTTGCCTAGGTTTGGAGAAATCAGGTAATTATTTTGTATGAGTGAGTTCTGTTTCAGTTTTAGGTAGGCAGCTTTATATCTTTTCGAGCATTTGGATGATGACAATTTTACTCATCAATTAGTTGTTGCTGTCTAAACTAACACATTCTCTTTGCAACTTCTGTGGCAGGAAGTGGAAAATGGACATTGAGGCTACACCTAGGAGTAGGTAATAAGCCTGTTTAATCAACAATCTTATTTGCTACACATCTCAAATTAACTCTGCAGTCCATTATTTTGCATTTTCCTAGCTACTGTGCACTCGATTACATTGAGGAGCCATGTGTATGCCGAAGAAATAAAAAAAAAAAAAAAGTATAAAATTGCTTCCAATTTCTCAACCTCAAATGCATCCAATCAAAAATGAATTTTCCACTAGTAAAATAGTCAGCAGGTCAAAAAGCTTATAACTCTTTCTTTTACTTCTTTGTTAAAGCATACGGAGTATTGGCACTCTTGATTGTGGTTCTGTCCGTCTATATTATTTGGCATCGCAAGAAGCAAAGATATACTTCCCCAAACTTCAATTCACGATACACTTCTTCCGATCCCTCCTCAAAATCAGAGCTGGAAGTCGGTAGTGCCTACTTCGGAGTCCACATTTTCTCCTACGGTGAACTTTTAGAAGCGACTAATAACTTTAGTCATGAGAAAGAACTTGGAAATGGAGGCTTTGGAACGGTTTACTATGGTATGAAAATAAATTTTAAATTTTTCTATTGATTAAAAAAAAAAAGTATCCCTGTAACCCTTTATTAATTGTCTATTTGATACTTTTCAATCAGCAAAACTTCGGGATGAACGGGAAGTTGCTGTCAAGCGCCTATACGAGCACAATTACAAAAAGGTTGAACAGTTTATGAATGAAGTTCAAATCCTCACTCGTTTGCACCACAGGAATCTTGTCATCCTTTATGGCTGCACTTCACGTCACAATCAGCGGGGTCTTCTGCTTGTATATGAATACGTTCCCAATGGAACTGTTGCCGATCATCTTCATGGTGACTGCGTGAAGCCTGGTTCACTAACATGGCCTACTCGTATGAAAATTGCAATAGAAACAGCTAGTGCATTGGCTTACCTCCACGCTTGTGAGATCATACACCGTGATGTGAAAACGAACAACATCCTTCTTGACAACAACTTTTGTGTAAAGGTAGCAGATTTTGGTCTTTCCCGATTGTTTCCCCCTAATGTTACTCATATTTCAACTGCTCCGCAAGGAAGTCCAGGCTATGTTGACCCTGAATATCATCAATGTTACCAGCTAATGGATAAGAGTGATGTATATAGCTTTGGAGTTGTACTTATTGAGCTTATCTCATCAATGCCTGCTGTTGACATAGGTAGGCATAGAGATGAGATTAACTTGGCTAACTTAGCAGTAAACAGGATTCAAAAATGTGCAATTGATGAGTTGATTGATCCATGCCTCGGATATAAGTTAGATGAAGAAACTAAGAGGATGGCTACTTCAGTTGCAGAATTGGCTTTTCTATGTTTGCAACAGAAAAAGGAAATGAGACCTTCCATGAAGGAGGTTTTGGAGGAGCTGAAGAGAATTGAAAGTGGAGAAATTTTGACGTGGGAGAAAGAAGGGAATGATGATAATGAGGATTTGAAGGGTAAGCGGCCACCACCAGGATCACCATCAGATTGTCATAAGAGTGCTTTGTTGAAGCCATTCCGTGTGCGATCTTCACCTATTTCAGCGACAGCAAAATGGGTTAGTAGTAATACTACACCTCATGTCAGCAGCTAAAATTTTGGCTTTTATGGTGCTTGAATGATGAGATTATGTTTGAAGCAAACACTCATCTTCTTATATCTTTTGTACTGTTTATATAAGGAAAAATGTAGTTTAAGGCAAGATCTAAGAGGGAATGTACAGACAGCAAATTACTAAATGGAGCTTTCTTATTTCTCTACAAGAATTTCTGGAGATTCCATTAAAACTCTTCCTCTTCTTGAATTTCAGGAGCTTCCCCATAGAATTGGATCAGTAATAGCTGCCTCGCCCTGAGTCGCCTAAATTACCTCTTCTTGATCTGGGTAGATTAGCCGTCGTCACTGGATTTGGGTAGAGTCCTAATGGGTGGTTAACCTATATTCTTAACTGGCAGACAGATTAGTGAAGAGATTCAAAATAATACAAAAATAAAAATAAAAAAACAAAACAAGATTATTAATTTAGGTAGTTAAATTGTACTACTTCACCTGCATTATGGGGTGCGACAAATCAGAAACGTCTCCATCCTTTCTGAGGTTGAGCACAACGGCAATCGTAGCAAAGACTAGGGGCAAAACTGATGCAATATACTTGTTGGTTTTGACACCCAAAACTGCCAGGGATGAAACAATCAACTGCACCATAGAGAAGACTACCTCCACCGCCAGAAGTTGTTTTTCAGCCGTTAATCGGTTGCTATGGCGTTTCTTTCGACGAAACAAGCATAAACTGTTATCAAACAACCAATTGCTGACAAAAGAAATGGCGCAAGCAAACACCACTTGCTTTTCCCAAATATACCAAAAACAAAGATATTACCTCCCGCATATAGGAAAACACCACAAGTGTAGCTGTCTTATATTTAACATCCATTCCACCCCTATAATTTAGAGTCTTGAATTAGCTCTCAAACATTCTGTTACTCCTTTCTTGTTTAATCAATTAAATTGCAATTATTTTCTAATAAAAAACCATCCCCAACCTTTTTTTTTTTTACTATTACTTTATTTGAAAAAAAAGAATAAGAAAACTCTCAAAATTATCTGAATTCATACCTTGCAGAGGGATGACTTGAGATCACCACAGCAGAAGCTTTTTTCCCTCGGAACAACTTCCCTTCCAAGAAGTCCTTAGAAGGTTAGATGAATAATTATCCTTAATAGTATCAGAAAGATAGACTCCCAAGTCTCCTTTCATACATCAAGGAAACTTCTATACTTAATAGTATAATTTTATTTTCTAAAGTATAAACCGCGTAAAGACCCTTCTTTTTTCGCCTTCTCAGGGATCACGATCTTAACTAGTACTAGCTATTTTTAATTGTGCTGTTTAAAAAAGTTGAAAGTATTTAGTAAAATAGATTTTTGAAATTAATGTGTTGTCCAAAAGTTGTTTTTAAGTGTTTCATAAACTTTATTTTTAAAAGACGATTCGCAGTAAAAATATTAAAATATCCATGATTTTGTAATAAAAATGGCAATTATTAAATTAGTTAATTTAAAATTATAATCTAAAAATAATATTTTTAAATATTTAAAATTATAATTGTCAAATAATTAGAATTAAGTATTTTTAAATATGTTATTATTCGTTATTATTACAATTCAAAAGATTAAAAGAGCAACTAGAATCATTGTCCTCACCACCATCTGTCACTGATGGCCTAGAGCGCATAGCACAACTCTGCCACTAACCGAGTCATCGAAAGTCGCTAGAGCCATCAATGTTTCCGCCATTAAGTCATCGATTGAATGTACATGGAGATTAAAGTTTTGAGCTTTGGGACTTTAGCCGTCAGATCTTGTTGATCGACTAGGGAAATGCTGGAGAAGTTGACGGAAACAGGAAATTTCAACTACAAATGAACAAAAATCTGAAGGCAAGTATAAATGCAAGGCCGAAAGAGTCTTGTATTTTGCCTTTTGAAACAGGAAATTTCTCGGGAAAATCGAGGGTCAAGCAGCCAAATTTCTTAATTTAATTGCAAATGTGTTACATTCCATGGTAAAAAACCATTTAGAAGTGTCAAATCCCTTTTGCGTAATTTACACGATATAATTCGAGAAATTTAATTTTTTCGGGAGCTCATATTTATGGAAAATCTGTGGAGTCCTGTAGGCAGAGAGGGAGAGCTTCTCACTGTATCAGTTTCCGGGCTGTAGAAATAACAAGCACAACGATAAGTCTAGTTGTGATCTCACTCTTTCACTTTCTCAAGTTCCAACAGACAGCTTCTGAAAGGGACCAACCATTTTCTCCATTCAGCTTTTTCAAATTTCTCGATCGAGGAAGAAATTGACAACCAAACATATATACTTTCACTTTCTTTTTTCTAAAAGCTTCAGTTGCTTCTAGTTCATGTGAGCACTCCGGTGATTGGATTTTCTTGGTTTTCCGAAAAGTATAACTCCTTGTTGTTTTCTTCTTCTTCTACAGCAAGAATTTTTATTTTGTATTATATTTTTGAACGATCACTGAAGGTTTGTCGGGATTTATCCATATTATTGGACTTGAACTCTAAAATTTAATTAGCTAGTTTTCATGGAAGAAAATTTCCTTTCAAAAAAAAAAAAAAAAAAACTCTTTCATGAGGATAGATTATCGGTGGAAACCAAATTAATCTCTCAAATCTTTCCCTCTTTCGATGAAGATCAGAGTTTTCATGCTGTAATGATTGGTTTGAGATATATAATTTTGTACCCATTGTTATTTTTTATTAATTGAATTAGGATTGTCTTGTCATATATTGGTTTTCTTCATGTCGTTGACTCGGTCTGAGGTTCTTAAGTTCATATTGCATAGAGTTGTTACTATACAAAATTGAAGTTTCATATTCAAACTATAATTCATATCTCTACATAACTATTTTTCTCTCCTGATTTTAATTTCTTCTCTTTAGACAAGGATTTGGAATTGGATATATCATGGCCAATTGGTCAACTATAAAATCAGCTTAAGTTGCGTAGAGTACTAATTAATAGAGATATCTAATGGAGGTTTGGTCCGTTGACTGCGATATGAACGTCACACTGATGACTGATGATTTAATAATCAATAAAATCAGCTTAATAATGAACATCTTGTAGATATAGGTGCACGATCTAGTAGCTGTTCAATGCTCATGACTCGATTGGTCATTTTTTATTTTTTATTTTTTTAACGATTAGTTTAATCAAGATTGCAAATCGTTATAATTGGTTCATCTTTCTTCATAGATTAATGGAAAGTCCTATCTATAGCTTCTTTCAAAATCTCTCTCACAAATAAAGCAAAAGAGAGAGAGTAGAACTTGTCATACAATTGATACAAATATCAATTTTCGATTGATTGAAATTGGTTGATATGATCTTTTGGGTTCGAGGTGGCCGCAGCCCCCACGAAAAGCATCCAATCGTGCTTAATCTAGTGATTAATTGCTTTCAACTCTAGATTGTTGTTAATTAAGCTTTTCGATGGAATCTTATCTCAAATTGTCAACGGCAATATTACCCTATATTAGGGCTAGCTCAACCCTTAGGCGAGTTAGGCAACCGCTTAAGGCCCCAAAATTTAGGCGGGTCCCATATAATAATTTTTGAGTAATTTTATTTTATTTTAAAATTTTAATATAATTAAAAGCCCGCGTAATCAAAATTATTTTACATAGTTTTTCTGCGCAATCTATTAATGCAAAATAATAATAATAATAATTTTTATAATTTAATTTATTAATTGACCATCCAATTATTATAACTAAAATGGGTAACACAATATTCAAGAATAAAAGTTCTAACCTTGCTCATATTTTTTTAAGCTCAAAAACTTTTTCTCCATCTCTAACAGGCAATGCTTATATTTTTAAGTCATTTAAAAGTTTAATCTTTCCTCACAACTCTCACTTTCTTCATTAATTACCATACACGGATTCACCGTCTTCTTCGTCTTTTTCTCCATCTCCAACGGTGCAGTGCCCTGTGCTCATATTCTTTAAGGCTTAATCTCTCTGCTCTCTAAACGTGCAGTCCAGTGCTCATTTCGGGCTCTATCGTTGTTCGTTGCACGTTTTAATATTTTTATTAATTTTAGATTGTTATCTATATTATTAATTATTAATTCATTCTTATTTGTTTATAGTTATTGTTAATTTGTTATTTACTTATTTTTTATTTGCTTGTAGTTATTGTTTATTTTGTATTTGCTTGTTATTGCTTGTTAATTAATAATTTAATCTTAAAAATGACTACTAGAAAATATGAATTAGGATATGAAAAATAAAGCAAAAAATTAGAAAAATTAGTTGAATCCTAGGAGAAGCTATTGATAAATTTGTTAAAATCAATAAAAATAATGTTAATGAAAATTCAATAATTGAGCAAGAATCCATTAAAGAAAGAGATATTGTTGAAGATAATGATAATCAAATATGTAACACCACTCTTTCTAATGAATAAAATAAAAAAATATTTAAAAATTGAAACAAATGAAGAAATTCAAAATCCTAATTTTAAATAAAATTTATAATTTTTTAAAAGAATGAAGTTTATAATTATTTTAATTAAATATAAAATGTCCGGTTATAAATGTCCTTGAACTGGCCCTGCCATATATTATTTTAATTATTTTAACTCTTGTTGTTAAATACATTTTTGGATTGAATCTCATCTCAATATGTCAAAGGGAATAGTGCCATATATTGCTAACTTTGAGTGAGTTAGTATTAATATGTGCAACAGTGTTAAATGAATATCACCGGCCAACGATAAGTCACCTCATCCATCTAATCGATCTTGCCTCTAAGTTCCATTATATTCTAAATTTCTATTTGAGTTTCTTCCCTTCAACTGAAAGGCTTCTCTGGACAAGACAGATATTTCATACTATTTCAGTTTAGATCAGCCTTGTCCTCACATCTATCTCTTTAGAGATGTATAATGTTCACTTTTTAATTAATCATAATTCAAGAACCTCAAAATTTCAATGTAATTCCCTTGGTTAATTCCAAGAAATATAGTCCTCTGGTGATGACATTTTCTTGATCTTGATGAGACCTTAATCCAGTCCAAATCGGACACTCCCCCAAAAGGGTTTGGCTTCATTGTTAGACTAAGAATTGGCGGATAGACGATACAAATTTATTTTTGACGACTATCATGTTATTTTTTGCTCATATGAAATCCCACATCGGTGAGCCTCCAAAAATGGGTTTCATATGGCTCTTATAAAATAAGCCATATGGGAAATTATTTTGTATCTCAAATTAAAATATCTTTCACCCCCCTAAAGTTATAAGGTTTCGCAAATAAGACCTCATAGTTTAAGGGCCTTTTCGTAAGGACCTTAAAGTTTGTAATATTTATTTTTTCCCTTTTGATTTTGGGTATTTGTAGTATTGCCCAATTGTTTGGATAATTACAGTTTGGCCCAACTATTTGGGTAATTACAGTTTGGCCCAATAGTTGTGGAATTTGTATTGTGGCCCAAAAGTTTGTAATTCTCTTTGAAGATAGTGGAAAGTTTCTTCAGCGGCGCCCGAGGACGTAGGTACTTATACCGAACCTCGTTAAATCCTGGTGTGTTTTCTATTTCTGCATTATGGTTGATTGGTTGCCTCTTTAGTTGCTATTATATTCAATTATCTGGCATAGTTGTGGTTGTGCATTTTGGGTTGTTCTGTTGGTTATCGCTTCCGCTTGTGCGTAACAATTGGTATCAGAGCCGAAGGTTTTGGGTAGTTAGTGGCTATTTCATTGAAGCACTTACTACTGTTCTAGGGCTGTTGATTTTGGATTGCTAGTTATTGAATATAATAGTTTGTTTGGAGCTTGGTTATTGGTGATTTGTGTATCGAGCTTATTTGTGAGAGGTTGTAATGGCTTCATCGTCTACTGTATCTGAGAAGACAGTGACTGTGACAAATGCAAAAATAGATGTTGAAAAATTTGATGGTCGAAATAATTTCGGCTTATGGCAGAGTGAGGTGTTGGACGGGTTGTATCAGCAGGATTTGGATATTGTTCTGGAAGAAACAAAACCAGAAGATATCAGTGCAAGAGATTGGGACAGACTTAATATAAAAGCTTGTGGGTTGATTCGCTCTTGCTTATGTAGAGAACAAAAGTATCCGTTCACTAAGGAGACATCTGCAAGCAAACTGTGGAAGGCGCTGGAGAACAAATATATGAAGAAAAGTAATGAGAATCGGCTGTATCTATTGAAGAGATTGTTCCGTCTCCAGTTGAAACCAGGTACGAGCATCAGTTCTCATATTGATGAGTTTAATAAGTTAATTGCTGATTTGTTAAACTTAGATGAAACATTCAAAGATGAGATTAAGGCTATGCTATTGATTGGCTCACTTCCGGATGAATTAGATCATTTATGCATTACTCTTATCCATATGAAAGATAAACTGTCTTTTGAAGAAGTTTGTTCTGCTTTGTTGAATTATGAAATTCGTAAGAAAGATCAAAAGGAACATAGGGATGAGTCAGTAGATGCATTGACAGTGAGAGGGCGTAGTCATAGTAGGAAACCAGGAAAAATGGGAAAATCTTTGTCGAGGGGTAGATTAGGAAAAGATGAGTGTGCCTTTTGTCGTGAGAAAGGGCATTGGAAGAAAGATTGTCCTAAGTTGAAAAAGAAA
This sequence comes from Boswellia sacra, assembly GCA_013180625.2. Taxonomy (NCBI): domain Eukaryota; kingdom Viridiplantae; phylum Streptophyta; class Magnoliopsida; order Sapindales; family Burseraceae; genus Boswellia; species Boswellia sacra. The sequence continues at coordinate 37,221 of SNVD02006192.1, forward strand.
GATAAGGGCAAGGCTGTTTCTGATGCATGTGTTGTTGAGCGTGAGGATGATAGTGATTCAGATATATGTCTAGTTGGTCATCCATCCACTTCTGTTTCTGATGAGTGGATTATGGATTCGGGTTGTACTTATCATATGTGTCCACATCAGGATTGGTTCTTTCAGTTTGAACAGCTTGATTGTGGAGTTGTGTATATGGGCAATGATGATATTTGCCATACTGCTGGGATAGGTTCGATCCGTTTGAGGAATCATGATGGACTGACTAGAGTTCTGACAGATGTTCGGTATGTACCGAAGTTGAAGAAGAATCTCATCTCTTTGGGAGCCTTAGAATCTAAAGGCTGTGGTATATCTATTCGAGATGGTATTCTGAGGGTCACTTCAGGCGCTCTTGTGGTATTGAAAGGCACTAGGAGGAACAACTTGTATTACTATAATGGTAGTACGGTTATTGGATCAGCGCTATGGTTTCTGATAATGATACAGATTCAGAGATTACAAGACTGTGGCATATGCGTTTGGGACATGCAAGTGAGAAAACCTTATTCAGTTTGGTGAAACGAGGCTTATTGAAAGGTGCAAAGACCTGCAAGCTGGATTTCTGTGAGCATTGTGTTCTAGGAAAGCAGAAGAGAGTGAAATTTGCACCGCTATTCATAATACCAAGGGTATTCTTGATTATGTTCACTCAGATGTGTGGGGACCTACTAAAACCGCATCTATGGGAGGTAGGCACTACTTTGTTACTTTTGTTGATGACTTTTCCAGAAGAACTTGGGTGTACTGTTTGAAATCAAAAGATGATGTACTTCGTGCTTTTCTTAAATGGAAAAAGATGATTGAGACACAAACTGGCAAGAAAATCAAGCATCTCAGAACAGACAATGGTGGTGAGTATTGCAGTGATCAGTTTTTGAAATTGTGTCAAGATGAAGGTATTGTACGTCATTTTACTGTTAGAGGTACACCGCAGCAGAATGGGGTGGCAGAACGCATGAACCGGACATTGCTGGAGAAAGTTCGGTGTATGTTGTCCAATGCTGGGTTGGGCAAAGAGTTTTGGGCTGAGGCTGTGACTTATGCGTGTCATCTCATTAATCGTCTACCATCAGCTGCTATTGGTGATAGAACTCCATTGGAGGTATGGTCTGGACAACCTGTTTCTGATTATGATTCTTTACATGTTTTTGGTTCCACTGCATATTATCATGTGAAAGAATCTAAGCTGGATCCTAGAGCCAAGAAAGCGATTTTCTTGGGATTTGCTTCTGGAGTAAAAGGATATCGTCTTTGGTGTCCTAGTTCGAGGAAGATTATATCCAGCAGAGATGTGACATTTGATGAGTCTTCAATGTTGAAGAAATCAGAAAATCAGACAAAGGTGAATGGTACTCCACAGCAGGTGGAGCATACTCAGCAGCAGGTGGAGTTTGAAACAACGACATTGAACCCAGTTAGATCTGTTGAGACAGATGTTGATACTCCTATGACAGAGGGAGATTTGGGAGATGATGGAGAAGGTTCTACTCAGGAACCTCTACAGCAACAAGAATCTATTGCAGTTAATAGGCCAAGACGTGAGATTCGCAGACCTGCTCGATTTGCTGATATGGTGGCCTATGCACTTCCAATTGTAGATGCTGATGTTCCTTCCACCTATAGTGAGGCAGTCAGATATTCTGAAGTTGATCAGTGGAAGACAGCTATGAGTGAAGAGATGCAGTCTCTTCAGAAGAATGAAACTTGGGAGCTAGCTCAACTACCGCAGGGTAAAAAGGCAATTGGGTGCAAATGGGTATATGCAAAGAAAGATGGATTTCCTGACAAGAATGACATCCGCTACAAAGCAAGGTTGGTGGCTAAAAGCTACGCTCAGAGGGAAGGAATTGACTACAATGAGGTATTTTCTCCAGTTGTGAAACATTCTTCCATTGGAATTTTATTGGCCTTGGTAGCTCAGATGAATATGGAACTAGTTCAATTGGATGTAAAAACTGCATTTATACATGGTGACTTGGAAGAGGAAATCTATATGACTCAGCCAGAGGGATTCAAAGTTGCTGGTAAGGAAAATTTGGTTTGCAAACTGAAAAGATCTCTTTATGGTTTGAGGCAATCTCCCAGACAGTGGTACAAGCGATTTGATCGGTTTATGATGGGTCAGAGGTACACAAGAAGCAAATTTGATAATTGTGTGTATTTTCGGAGGCTACGTGATGGTTCTTTCATTTATCTACTCTTGTATGTTGATGATATATTGATAGCTTCGACGGATGTCGAAGAAATTACAAAGTTGAAGACTCAGTTGAATCGAGAGTTTGAGATGAAAGATTTGGGTGAAGCTAAGAAGATTCTTGGCATGGAGATTAGCAGAGATAGAGAGAGAAGCAAGATTTGTTTGACTCAGAAGCAGTATCTGAAGAAGGTATTACAGCGGTTTGGCATTACAGAGCAGTCTAAACCTGTAAGTACCCCACTTGCTCCTCATATGAAACTCAATGCATCTTTATCTCCTAGTACAGATGAGGAACGAGAGTACATGTCTCTAGTTCCGTATGCTAATGCAGTTGGTAGCCTGATGTATGCTATGGTGTGTACGAGACCCGACATTTCACATGCAGTTGGATTTGTGAGCAGGTATATGCATGATCCTGATAAAGGACATTGGCAAGCAGTGAAATGGATTCTACGGTATTTGTTGAAAACCGTAGATGTTGGCTTAGTTTTTGAGAGGGATGATACATGTGGTCAATATGCTATTGGTTATGTTGATTCAGATTATGCTGGTGATTTGGATAAACGTCGGTCGACAACCGGTTATGTGTTTACTCTTTCAAGAGCACCAGTGAGTTGGAAGTCTACTTTACAGTCTACAGTGGCTCTGTCTACTACAGAGGCAGAGTATATGGCAATGACAGAGGTTGTGAAGGAAGCTATTTGGTTACAGGGATTGCTGGATGAATTGGGAATTGGGCAGAAGAAGATCAATCTTTATTCTGACAGTCAGAGTGCTATTCATTTAGCGAAGAATCCAGTATTCCATGTTCGTACGAAGCATATTGATGTTAGGTATCATTTTGTGCGGGAGATTATTGATGAAGGGAGAATCTTACTTCAGAAGATTGAGACTGCCGAGAATCCCGCAGATATGTTGACTAAGGTTGTAACAGCGATCAAGTTCAGTCATTGTTTAGACTTGATCAACATTGTGCGAGTTTGACCGCGTCAGTGGGCGCATTTGAAGGCGTTGCAGTTGTGATAGAATATATGGGAAAAAGAAGAGTTTTGTGGTGGGTTGGCATATTCGCCAAGGTGGAGATTTGTTATTTTTGGCTCATATGAAATCCCACATCGGTGAGCCTCCAAAAATGGGTTTCATATGGCTCTTATAAATAAGCCATATGGGAAATTATTTTGTATCCCAAATTAAAATATCTTTCACCCCCCTAAAGTTGTAAGGTCTCGCAAATAAGACCTCATAGTTTAAGGGCCTTTTCGTAAGGACCTTAAAGTTTGTAATATTTATTTTTCCCCTTTTGATTTTGGGTATTTGTAGTATTGCCCAATTGTTTGGGTAATTACAGTTTGGCCCAACTATTTGGGTAATTACAGTTTGGCCAATAGTTGTGGAATTTGTATTGTGGCCCAAAAGTTTGTAATTCTCTTTGAAGATAGTGGAAAGTTTCTTCAGTGGCGCCCGAGGACGTAGGTATTTATACCGAACCTCGTTAAATCTTGGTGTTCTTTCTATTTCTGCATTGTGGTTGATTGGTTGCCTCTTTAGTTGCTATTATATTCAATTATCTGGCATAGTTGTGGTTGTGCATTGTGGGTTGTTCTGTTGGTTATCGCTTCCGCTTGTGCGTAACATATCATATATCTTTCTTTAATTTTGATTTCCCTTTTTGTCAAATTTATTGTTGACACGATGAAATTTTGTTCTCAAACCTTGAGCTTAAACGAAAGGATTGATTAATTCTTTGAAGTACATACACCCGCGATCATCCAATTTCTTGAGTGAAATTTGAGTACTTATCCATGAACTTATGCAGAAAACAGATCTTAGTCGGGCCAACGAGCTTCCCAGGCGTTGCGCTCGCACAATTGGTGGAGGCACCGAAAGCAATTGGGCTAATCGGCCAATGTGCTTTGGTTAATTTGCCCTGAAGGGAGACAGAAGATTTTGTTCTATATTTTGGTGTTTTGTTTCATTGTTCTATTTGTTTACTCTCCAGCCTCTTATTCGTGGATGTTTTGACAAAGATTAGAGTTCAAATTCGTGCGGGTGATTCGCTCACCGGGGATATTGCTTAATCATGAACAAGTAGAAAAGAGGAGAGATTTTGTTAATTTCACATTGCAAAAGTCAAGAGAGGGGTTTTTTGTTTTTTTTCTAATGATGATGTTGGTGATACTTGTCATTAATAATCCATGATTTAATACTAGATAAATAAATAATTATCACATAATTAAGCCTTTTAACTAACTTTAATCGATACATGACTTTCAAATGTTTGCTATTTCAATTTTCCAAGTTACGACAACTGACATCGAGGAGACAAACAAACATCCGAGAAATGTAAGAGGACAATAGATAATATTTTAATAATATTATTTTTAATGTTAAATAATAGAATAATAATACAATGGATAATCTTCTAATGCAAAAATCTTACTTTTTGTTGAAGAAATGTTTGAGTGAGAAAGTATTTAGAAATTGAAGCCAATGGCCGAAGACTTATGGACAAAAAGTAGCCGATCACCCTTAGTGGAAGCTGTACGTCATTTGCAGTACCCAACCCACATTCTTGTCGTTGTCAATTTAAGATAGATTATTGCAAGTCATTTACATGACTTGACTCTCTTGTCTTTCTTTACATATTTTAAAGTCCTTAAGGTGGAAGTAACTCGCATTTGTATCTCTCAATATAGCTTATAAAGGGGTAAAATAATAATTTTCATATTTTTAATTAATATTATGGAGGATTTTCATAATTGAATCGATATGAACCTAATTCTATATTAAGTTATCATTTTACTTAAAAATCTTAAATTTATAGATGTAAATTTAATTTTAATATCCAATACATCTCCTCATATATGTTTTCGATTAATATTAATTAGACGTCACATACATCAACTAATCTTGCAAAATAAGTGAAATAGACCGACCAATTAGATAACAATAGACCCAAGATTGTAATCTTAACTTTTTGACTGTTAACAAAAAGACCAAGAAGCTCAGAGAAAGCTCCGATCCATTCGAGGCCTAGGGATACATACATGCTACAGTCTACAGATAATGACATAAAAATTTAGTAAAGAAAGCTTTGCATAAATATATAGTACTCCATGGTTCCCATTCAATAGCTAATAAAATTTCAATTGGGTTCTGTAAACAAGCTTTACAGGCTTTAGTGAATTTCAAGAGTGGACTCGACATGGAGCCTTTCTTCGGAAGGAAAGATAAAGTCAGGAGTACTGGCCATTGATATGGGGTACTTGTTTTTCATCGGAGATTGACATGACCATTAATTATATTTTATCATAATTAATAATCTCCGATGGAAAACAAGTAGCCCCATGTTAATATTGGTCACAAAGCCCAGCTACTGGAGGAAAAATTGCCTGTAGAATAATCTCTCCTTGCAGAGAGAAAGAGCTCAGGATCTTGCTAGTTACATCAAAAGGTGATGGAAATGAATCTACTACTCTCAATCAATATATAGCCATACCTACTTTCTGCAGGAGCACCAGAATCTATTCAAATGAATATTTGATTATTATTATTTTTATTTTTTTAATGAAGTCATGGAAATCTTCATAATAAGGTTTCAAGCTGTTGTAGTTTTGAAACTGTCGGATGGAAGATCAATGATTTCATTCTTTCGCTTTCGGCACCGGAAGGAATTAGTTAAATTTTGGACTTCTTGAGTTTCCTTTGTTTAATCAATTTTCGAAAACCAAAGTTCTCTTTCTAATGTCTATGCTTATATTTCTTGAAGTAACTTTCCTGAAGATACTCTCTCTCTCTCTCTCTCTCTCTCTCTCTCTTTAAAGGCATTGGGAGAATTAAGTTGTACTCAAACAGCTATTCTTTTATGTATATGTTTTGATATGATTCAAATTTTATACATATCATTGTACAAGTTTCTTTCTTTTTTTTTTTTTTTAACAACACTTAACTACTGTGGAACTTTACTTATTAAAAATTTATTAAAAAATCAAATTAAAATCAATTAAACATGAACAGTTGACTTGAACGGTTGAACTATGTGTTCGTTTATAAATCCCGTATATTTGTTTTCAATTGAATTTAGAAATATGTGACTTGAATTATTTTGAACTTCGAAAAGAATATGTGATTGATATTAAATATAAATTATATTAAAAAATATGTAATACAGAAAACAGGATTTAGATTTATAAACAAATACTTAACACAAATTTCTTGAGCACTACTTGAAAGCCTCCAGCAAAGTAAACAACGGGGTGGGCCCTCTAGAGACTTAGAAAATCGAACCCAATTCATACACAATTTGAGACATGTATATATAATCAAATTAACTCATTTGGGTTATGTTTTAATTTCAAATATAGATGGCAAAGGGCACTACTTCAAGGAAATTTTATGTTTATAAGTCATAAAATTATGAAAATTTTTCAGTGTAATGAGAAATATGTATATGTTGCAGAATGGATGCGTCGAGTTTTGTCGAACGTTTTGGCAAATTGCTTGTTTTAGCTTTGTTTCTTTTTTTTTTTTTTTTGCATTTTGTATCATATTTAACTATAACGGCCTTGTATAGTTAAATATGATGCATGATGTCGGATTTCATGATGTCGAGTGTCGTATTCCGTCGAGTGTCGGATTTTATATTGTCATAAATTAAATTTGGTATGCTTTTATTGTCGTGAGTTGTTTACCTTGATGTGTTTATTATTGTTATCGCTATGTACTTGTTGATTTTGTTTGTTGGTGACTTGGTATTGTTTGTTGAATTATTGTTTACTTGGAAATTTTAGATTTTGAATGGAATGATGGCTTTTTAGTGGTTGAATTATTGTCATTGCGTTTGGTTATGGTTTGTCTTGTGAAAATATTGCAAAAGAGGAAAAGCATTCGATATTGAATTCAAGAAATATAAAATCCGACAATAATTCAACAATATAAAATCCGACACTCGACGGAATACGACACTCGACATCATAAAATCTGACATCATGCATCATATTTAACTATACAAGGCTGTTATAGTTAAATATGATGACGTAAAAAGGCAAAAAAACAAAGCTAAAACAAGCAACCTGCCAAAACGCTCAACAAAACTCGACAAAAATTGACGAGCTCGATAGCGCTCGACACGATTCGACATGTAAGTGTCGACTGTCAAATTCATCATTCAACACTCGATGTCTTCGAAAATAGACTGATATCGACAATCGGTTGTGAATTCGACACGACTCGACATGTAAGTGTCGAGTGTCGGATGATCATGTCGAGCGCTATCGAGCACGTCGAGTTTTGTCAAACGTTTTGGTAGGTTGCTTGTTTTAACTTTGTTTTTTTGCCTTTTTGCATCATCATATTTAACTATAACAGCCTTGTATAGTTAATATGATGCATGATGTCGGATTTCATGATGTCAAGTATCGTATTCCGTCAAGTGTCAGATTTTATATTGTTGATTTATTGTTTGTTGGTGACTTGGTATTGTTTGTTGAATTATTGTTTACTTAGAAATTTTAGATTTTGAATGGAATGATGGTTTTTTAGTAGTTGATTCTCACTCATATAAAGTGCGATCTCGACCAAATGTATTGTTGAAACCAGAGAGCTAATTAGGGTGAACACATCAAGTGAGGGCATTACCGTGGGTCAGTTGGGCGAATCGTAATCGTTCTCGAATTATTGTATTGGCATTCTTGAATTATGGTAATTAATTAATATCCTGATGTAATAATGAAATATTATTATAATAAAGATATAATAATATACAATTATTTTAATAAAATTATGGAGTGAATCATTGGTTTATAAATTCATGTTATATTCGATTTGATTTGATGGATTTAAACTCCTATATTTAGCATAATCAATTGATAACTTAATATAATTATGAATTATTTTGATAATAAGAAGAGAATTAATCACTTATATAAGGAATTAATTATTGCTTTACGTAATCTAATTAATTAGTAATTTAATAAATTAATTGATTAGTAATTTAGTAATTAATTTTTTATTGTATCATTTTAGATCGGAAGAAATTAAACCCCGACAAAATGTATTGTTGTTCCTGACTCGTATAAAGCGCAATCCCAAGTGGTAAAGAGGCATTCCTGACAAATGGTATTGTTGTTCTCAACTCATATGAAGCGCAATCCCAAGTGGCAAAAGGGGCATTCTCGACTAAATGTATTGTTGTTCCCGACTCATATAAAGCGCAATCCCGAATGGTAAAAGAGGCATTCTCGATTAAATATATTGCTGTTCCTGACTCATATAAAGCGCGATCCCAAGGGCATTCCTGACTAAATGTATTGTTGTTCCAACTTGTATAAAGCGTAATCCCGAGTGGTAAAAGGTGCATTCCCAACTAAATGTATTGTTGCTACCGACTCGTATAAAGCGCAATCCCGATGGATAAAAGGGGCATTCCCGAGTAAATATATTATTGTTTCTGACTCATATAAAGCACGATCCTGACTGATAAATGGGCATTCCAAACAAATAGTATTGTTGTTCCCGACTCATACAAAGCGCGATCCCGAGTGGTAAAAAGGGCATTCCTGACTAAATATATTGTTGTTCCTTATTCGTATAAAGTGTGATCCTGAGTGGTAAAAGAGGCATTCCTGAGACATATAGAAGGCCGAAACTAAGACAGAAATTTGGTATATCAGTCGAAACCGAATAGGTAATTTGGCAATTTCAACCGCGGAGGTGTATTGTATGGGGTCAGCCTTCCATGCACCCATACTATTGTATGCTCCTCCTAAGCAGCATCCCGACATCTTAAATCTGAAAAATCGAAAGAAATTATAACACGTAAAATATCTACAACAATGAATATTATATAAATTTATTTAATTTAAATATATCGTTGCATTATTTTCAAGCTTTTGAAAAGTTTCTATAATCCATTGTATGATTGCAACATTTTTCGCCTTTTTCCCTCGACTATGATGCCTTTCTAACAATAAATAACATTTATGAAGCGACGTTTACCATACTATTACTATGCCCGATGAAATATATTCTCCTTCTTGACTACATCATCACCTTTTCCCGACAAACTCGCAATAGCTTCCTGAAATGCATGAATAATTTCCATGGGCACCTTTGCGTATAACGACATTTCGTAATTATAACTACAGTTTCGTTCACATATCAACTCGCACCTATCACACCGTCTGTAGGACGATGTTGTCTGCTTGTGATCACAACGCATTCAGCTTTCTCTCGTTTAAATTAGCGCTTATTCCCAACTCTTCCTAAGTAGCATCCCGACATCTTCTATCCAAATTGCAGAAACAAATTGAAAGACGTAAAAGATCAAAAAACTCGAATATTATATAAATTTATTTAATTTAAATAAAATTTTCTATTTTTCCAAGCTCGTGAACAGTCTATAATCCATTTTATGATTGCAACATTTTCGCCTTTTTTCCTCCACTATGATGTCTTACTTACTATAAACAACATTTATGAAACGACTTTCGACTTATTATTATTAGTTGTCCCGATAAAATATATTCTCCTTCCAAACTACTCCTAATATTTTTTCGATAAACTCAAAACAGCTCCCGAAATGCATAAACAATTTCGATGCGCATCTTTGCATATAACACCTTTCAAATTATAATTACATATTTGTCCACATATCAACACACACCTATCACACCATCTGTAAGATGATGTTCGGCTTTCACTACATCAAATTAGCCCTCATTCCCAACTCTTCGTAAGTAGCATCCTAACATCTTCAATACAAATTACCGAAGAAAATAAAAAATGTCAAACATTGAATAAATACAACTGTTACATTATTTAGTTTAATTTATAAATATTTTTCTTTTATTTTCATAATTTTGAACAGTTCATATACAATGTATGAACAGTTGCTACAGTGTCAAAAGAGTTGTGCTACAGCATCAAAATAGTTCACGCACCCGCGCATTTTGTCCACAGTTCCGGTTACAATTAACCTGTAGCAGAAGGTCTAGACCAATCCACTCCTGCCAAATGTCAGCCGTTCAGCAACCATACTCACAGTGGCTGGCGCACCTGCTGCACCTGGCGCATGGAAGGCCGATCCAACTTTGAGTGAGTTAGTATTAATATGTGCAACAGTGTTAAATGAATATCACCGGCCAACGATAAGTCACCTCATCCATCTAATCGATCTTGCCTCCCTCTAAGTTCATTATATTCTAAATTTCTATTTTAGTTTCTTCCCTTCAACTGAAGGGTTTCTCTGGACAAGACAGATATTTTATAATATTTCAATTGAGATCAGCCTTGTCCCCACGTCTATCTCTCTAGAGATATATAATGTTCACTTTTTAATTAATCATAATTCAAGAACCTCAAAATTTCAATGTAATTCCCTTGGTTAATTCCAACTTCTAATTAAGATAAACAACAGCAAAATAAGAAGAAAAATTACTAAACAAGTTTCTTACATGGACCCTTTCAGTATAATTTGCATTTCCAGCTAAGTTGAAAGAAAAATTAATAAAACAAATAACCTATTAGATAGATGTAGCAGTCTCGAAGGATCATCCAAGTACGTTTCGAGTGGAATAAGGTCTCGTTAAGATCAAGAAAGAAATATAGTCCTCTCGCGATGACATTTTTTGATCTTGATGATACCTTAATCCACTCCAAACCTGACACTCCCCCGAAAGGGTTTGGCTTCATTGTTAGACTAAGAATTGGCGGATAGACGATACAAATTTATTTTTGACGACTATATCATATATCTTTCTTTAATTTTGATTACCCTATTTGTCAAATTTATTGTTGACACGATGAAATTTTGTTCTCAAACCTTGAGTTTAAACGAGAGGATTGATTAATTCTTTGAAGCACATACACCCGCCATCATCCAATTTCTTGAGTGAAATTTGAGTACTTATCCACGAACTTATGCAGAAAACAGATCTTAGTCGGGCCAGCGAGCTTCCCAGGCGTTGCACTCGCACAATTGGTGGAGGCACTGAAAGCAATTGGGCTAGTCGGCCAATGTGCTTTGGTTAATTTGCCCTGGTTAATTTGCCCTGAATGGAGACAGAAGATTTTATTCTATATTTTGGTGTTTTGTTTCATTATTCTATTTGTTTACTATCCAGCCTCTTGTTTGTGGATGTTTTGAGAGAGATTAGAGTAACATTCGTGCGTGGGTGATTCGCTCACCGGCATATTGCTTAATGATGAACAAGCAAAAAAGAGAAGAGATTTTGTTAATTTCACATTGAAAAAGTCAAAAGAGGGGTTTTTTTTGTTTTTGTTTTTTCTTCTAATGATGATGTTGGTGATACTTGTCATTAATAATCCATGATTCAATACTAAATAAATAAATAATTATCACTGGATTAAGCCTTTTAACTAACTTTAATTGAGACATGACTTTCAAATGTTTGCTATTTCAATTTTTCAAGTTACGACAACAACTGACATCGAAGAGGCAAACAAACATCCAAGAAATGTAGGTGGACAATGGGTAATATTTTAATAATATTAATTTTAATGTTAAATAATAGAATAATAATACAATGGATAATATTTTAGTGCAAAGATCTTACTTTTTCTTGAAGAAATGTTTGAGTGAGAAAGTACCTAGAAATTAAAGCCAATTGCCGAAGACTTATGGACCAAAAGGAGCCGCTCACTCTTAGTGGAAGCTCTATGTCATTTTCAGTACCTAACCCGCATTCTTGTCAATTTAAGATAGATTATTGTAAGTCATTTACATGACTTGACTCTCTAGTCTTTCTTTACATATTTTAAAGTCCTTAAGGTGGAAGTAACTCGTATTCGTATCTCTCAATATATCTTATAAACGGGTAAAATAATAATTTTCATATTTTTTAATTAATATTATGGCGGATTTTCATAATTGAATCGATATGAACCTAATTCTCTATTAAGCTATCATTTTACTTAAAAATATTTTTACATAAAAATCTTAAATTTGTCGATATAAATTTAACTTCAGGATTCGACTACACTACAGTCCAGCCGCCTATTTATACGTAGTGGGCTTTTGTTACATCACGGGCCGTAAAAAGTTGAACTGCACCGTAGCTTTTCCCTTAACTTGAATATCCAATACATGCCCTCATATGTTTTCTATTAATATTAATTAGACGTCACATACATCAACTAATCTTACAAAATAAGTGAAATAGACCGACCAATTAGATAACAATAGACCCAAGATTGTAATCCTAACTTTTTGACTGTTAACAAAAAGACCAAGAAGCTCAGAGAAAGCTCCGATCCATTCGAGGCCTAGGGATACATAATATGCTACAGTCTACAGATAATGACATAAAAATTTAGTAAAGAAAGCTTTGCATAAATATATAGTACTCCTTGGTTTCCATTCAATAGCTAACAAAATTTCAATTGGGTTCTGTAAACAAGCTTTACAGGCTTTAGTGAATTTCAAGAGTGGACTCGACATGGAGCCTTTCATTGGAAGGCAGGATAAAGTCAGGAGTACTGGCCATTGATATGGGGTATTTGTTTTTCATCGGAGATTGATATGGTGATTAATTGTATTTTACCATAATTAATAATCTCCGATGGAAAACAAGTAGCCCGATGTTAATATTGGTCACAAAGCCCAGCTACTGGAGGAAAAATTGCCTGTAGAATAATCTCTCCTTGCAGAGAGAAAGAACTCAGGATCTTGCTAGTTGTATCAAAAGGTGATGGAAATCTACTACTCAAAATCAATATATAGCCATACCTACTTTCTGCAGGAGCACCAGAATCTATTCAAATGAATATTTGATTATTATTCTTTTTATTTTTTTTAATGAAGTCATGGAAATCTTCATAATAAGGTTTCAAGCTGTTGCAGTTTTGAAACTGTCGGATGGAAGATCAATGATTTCATTCTTTTGCTTTCGGCACCGGAAGGAATTAGTTAAATTTTGGACTTCTTGAGTTTCCTTTGTTTAATCAATTTTCGAAAACCAAAGTTCTCTTTCTAATGTCTATGCTTATATTTCTTGAAGTAACTTTCCTGAAGATACTCTCTCTCTCTCTCTCTCTCTCTCTCTCTCTCTCTCTCTCTCTCTCTCTCTCTCTCTCTCTAAAGGCATTGGGAGAATTAAGTTGTACTCAAACAGCTATTCTTTTATGTATATGTTTTGATATGATTCAAATTTTATACATATCATTGTAAGTTTCTTTCTTTTTTCTTCTTTGTTTTTTTTTTTTTAACAACACTTAACTACTGTAGAACTTTACTTATTAAAAATTTATTAAAAAATCTAATTAAAATCAATTAAACATGAACAGTTGATTTGAATGGCTGAATCATGTGTTCGTTTATAAATTCAGTATTTTTGTTTTCAATTAGATTTATAAATATATGACTGATTTTGAATTATTTTAAATTTTAAAAAAAAAAATGTGATTAATATTGAATATAAATTTTATTATAAATGTGTAATATAGAAAAGAGGATTTAAATTTATAAACAAATACTCAACATAAATTTCTTGAGCACTACCCGGATGCGTCTAGCAAAGTAAACAACGGGTTGGGCCCTCTAGAGACTTAGAAAATTGAACCCAATTCATACACAATTTGAGATATGTATAATCAAATTAACTCATTTGGGTTATGTTTTAATTTCAAATATAGATGGCAAAGGGCGCTACTTCAAGGAAATTTTATGTTTACAAGTCATAAAATTATGAAAAATTTTCAGTATAATGAGAAATATGTATATGTCGGAGAACGGATGCTTGGAAATTTACCCACCCTGTCACGATTTTCCTTGCACATTTAACGCACCAAAATTTCTTAAGCTCTTTTGAAATTAATGCACCAACTCCTTTGAAATTATAACTCTATTGTCCCAATGGGGAAGTCAAAAATTGATGGTGGCATTCTCGTATGTAAAGGGTTCATTTTAATATTTCATCTCTCTGTCAATTAATCAAGTATTGTCTATCTTTAACCTGTTCTAATTATACCTCTAGCCCTATTTCGTTTTATCCGCTTACTTTATTTCAACTTAAAAGTATACACTATATTATTCACAACAATATACAAATAATCATATAAATAATCATTATTTCTAGATAAATCTAAGTTAAAATTTAGAGATGTTTTTCAACTTAAAATTTTAGGAAATTTTTGCTGTCTCAGCACATATGTGTTTACATGAATTTTGTAAATTTCTAGAACTTTTGGATTAGGTATTAATTTATTAAGAATTGGAGAAGTGAGTTTGTTCAATCCTTTTAGAGTAAATCCATGTCAAACATTTTATCATTAATTATGAATTTAGTTACGTTGAACAATATATTCTTGTATATTTTTGAAACCTTAAATATAAGTTGTGTTTAAGTCAAGTCTCGCGAACTGTATTGTTATCACCCGTAAACTATTTGGTAACAAAATTTTTAATGTTTTCAACATTCACTATCGAAAGCAAATATTATATTTTAATATTTAGAATATTATTTTCATGATTTATTATCAAATGCATATTCTTAACTTTCCTGTGTTTATAATATCATTTTAATGAAGGTTTGAATGATTCATAATTTCAATTTGTCTGATGATTTATTATCTTTAACAAAGAATTTTAGAAGAGGAAAACCAAAAGAGAGACTCAAGAACAGTGCTACAATACCATTAGAAAAAAAATAAAAATAAAAAAGACAAAACAAAACAAAAAGATAAAGAGAGAAAGAAGAAGACTTTAGGCAATATTATATATATATTGGATGATTTGCGATACGATATATAGAAGTGTCATGTTTTAAACCCAACCTCAGTGGGTGGCACTGTGTCACGCCCTGCACGCATGCGCCTGAAAATTGCTCGGATGACCCGCAAGGAGTTAGAATTTGGGGTAAGTATTATAGTGTTCCGACATTATCAGAACAAGAGGAATTCAATGGCGTATGAGTTAGGCGTGACATTCCGGAAGTTTCTAAAAGGTTCCAGGACGTTCCAGAAGGTTCGGAACATTTCTAGAACACTCCAGAAGGCTCTAGAAAAGCTCCAGAAATATGTAGAAGACATGAGAAGGCCCTAGAAGATCCTCGAAGACTCTGGAAGGTTCTAGAAGGTGATGAAAGAGCGTAAAAGACTTCGGAAGCTTCTAGAAGATCGTAGAGTTCTCTAGTGTCTAGGGTTCTCTAGAAACGTCTGGAGCCGAGTAGATATTTCTAGCTAGATATTTCTAGGCCTTGTAAAATATCTAAAGATGTTTCTAGAGGATAAATGAGGTGTAGACAAGTGGCGTATACCTAGTCACATGTTGAGGAGGTGCTCCTCTATAAATAGGGGTGAGCCCTCATTTGTAGGCAACAAGTCCTCTCCTTGAGAATTTCACTAACACACTTCCTTACACACCTCTCTTGTATAATTGCTTTATAAAGTAATAACACTTATACATTTCCTAACCCTCTCTTGCTTCCTTTGATCTTGCTTGGTATTGACAAGGGTTCGAAGGCTTACTTAGGTGCAAGTTTGGGTCATTGAGCGCCTAAGGCCGTACGGTCTAAGCGGTGAAACAATAAGGCCGTGACAACTGGCACTAGAATAGACATTAGACTCTGTGATTTCGTTAAATTTAAAAGGATGTTAAAAACATTTACCTATAAGCAAAATTACAATTTGTCACCACTAGCGCGTGGGTCCACAAAGCTGCACCGCTGGTTTGGGGAATGAAAATTCAAAAGGTTCCAACATTCCCTTCCAAAACCCTTTCACTGTTTCCACTTTCTGTCTCTTGGAGTCCAACTGTCCACGAAACCAATGGATCGACCCGCAAAAGGGCGATCCGAATCGAATCCGATAAGGAAGAGGATCTGATTCCAAGCTTCTCATCTTCACCTAAACCTTCACTACTAGCTAAGAAAGCAAACACCAACAGCAGGGATACAGTCGGGTCGAGTAGTTAAGCAGGACCTCGTGGGCCAGCCTTTTCCGGCCACTGAAGCTTAGAAGAGTAACATACCAATTAGACGTATCAGATACCTTTTGTGTAATTAAAATTTAATAATTACGTACCTGCATGAACACATGCATGAATTCGAAACTCCCCTTCCATTTGTTTAACTTAATTCGTTTCTTTGTTACATTAAGTGAGCTACATTTGTTTTCACTAATTACGACATGAATCAAATATCCCCTTTTATAACTTATAACGTCTTCGACTAAACGTGTAAAATTACAAACAACTTCTTAATAGTCAATGACCAAACACTATATATATGTGCCATGAACACTCCATATGGCGATCGATTGCCATATTTATGTAGTAAAATCCTGCCTGCTCCATGTCATTTCTTGAAATATAGAAGCAAGCAACATTGTTTTAATTAATATAAATAGCTTACGAGGCAGCTTCCATAGCGCTAGGATTGAGAGAAGCGAATTCAAGAAGCTCATCATCACGCTCGAATATAGCCATGTCTTTTTCTTCCAAAGTCACCAATGCTTCAAGGCCATTTCCATCTCTAGTGTCCATTAGAAAAAGAGAATTCTTCATCCCATCACTAGTAGTCGTCATCCATGCCGGTCTTCCCCCTCATACAGTGGCATCCGACACGAGCTTGTACACCTATAAACTTGTAAATTTTTACCCTCGCCTTGTGTCTTGCAAACAGTTGGAAAAAAATTAACCTCTGATAGAAAATATAGTAGAATAGCGATATGTATTGATGATGGAGAATAACACAAATACAGGTCTCTAGTGTTTTGATCACCCGAAAGCTTAATGCTAGTTATAGCTCTTAAGGCACTAGCATTTCTTATTTTGTTGTCATGCTAGTTATAGCATTTAGGTACTAGCATTTCTTAATTATACGTGAGGCTAAAGGGTTTAGCCTCTTCTTATAAATTTGAGACATGAGCCATATTTATAGGCTTCTTTGGCGGTAACATAAGTCGGTTATAACAATTGGAAAATTAGTTAATTTATTCAAGACATTTTATTGGTTAACATGTGTGGCTGCCCAACCTTTGCTTAGGTGTTTTCTTAACTTAATTTCCTATGCGCATGTGTCTCGTTGGTGGAATGTTGTAGCATAAGTATTATGTTGCATGAGATGCATGGATGAGATGCATGGCTGGATTATTCTCGTAGCTTCATGTTGAATGGAAATAATTGATTTGCTTGAGTGATGTGGCAGCTTGCCGTCTTGTCTCCATGACCGACTTTTTGCTTCTAGAATTTGTATCAAGTTTCAACACAAACATTCTAAAATAGCATAGGACCATTTTTTCTGCCTGAAGTTTTTTGCGTGCTTATCAAGTATTTCACTAACTCTTCCCTCATCTCAGCTACTAGATTAGGGAATAATATGCCACTCTCCGATCTTGTCAATACCGAAAATACAAAGATTAAATTTCCCATAACATTTTCAGGCAACGAAGGAACCATCCTCTTCCTCAAATTCAACACTTGGGCGAAAAAGAGTTGGGTTTGACGATTTGAGCTTGTTCTAGATTCAAATAATGCGCATTTTATATATTTGAGAACTTACAACTTCTACCCGTGTGGGATTCAGCACATTTTTAGTGAAGCTATTACATAATTAATAAAATGTTAGGCAAACTCCGAGAACGCATGTAAAATGTCTATAACGTTCTTCCAATTAACTGAAGCTATTACATAATTACGTACTTGCATGAACACATGCGTGCGCGACGTCATGCATTATTATCAAACACAAACAAAAAACCAAAGCCCAAGACTCAAAGTGCAAATAAATGTAAAATTTCCCATTTATCCAGCATAACGGTCAGTTACATGGCCAATAACCGCGTTGAACAGAAGAACAGGCTTCTTCAGCTTGATCTTGTACATCACTTCTCCTGTAGCTTCCTCTTTTTCCTTGAAAAAGTGGACTTTATACCCACGTTCAAGCGGTTCCTCACAAATCGAAGCCAACCAGAAGAGAGAACTGGTTTTGCATACTTTCCTTTACGAATGATAAAGCGGAACAACCACTCTTGCCCTTCCTCACACTCCAGCCTCGCAAGTTGAGCTTACGTTCCTCCTTCAAAAGGAGGAAAAGCGTCAAGACTCTTGGTTTGCATCGCCAACCAGCACTGAATGTCCGTCGCAGACGGCAGAAATATCTCTGAAAATATCTTCGCCATTTATAGTTCAGATAAAGTACTCTTATGTGTTAATTAGAGATGATAAGAAAATTCAATTTCTTAGAGAGGTGCAAAGAGAGTAAACTGTGTGTTTGTGGGAGCTCATAGTTATAGAAAATCTATGGAGTCCTATAGGCAGAGAGGGAGAGCTTCTCACTGTATCAGTTTCCGGGCTGTAGAAATGACAAGCACAACGATATGTCCTTAAAACAATTTCCAAATATCTTTGCCATTTATAATTTTTATTTGGTATTATTCTTTAATACCATCACTAAAGTTGTCGGGTATTTATCCGTATTATTGTCCTTGAACTCTAAAATTTAATTATCTAGTTTTCGTAGAAGAAAATTTTTCTTTTAAAAAAAAGTAACCATTTTTTGAGGATAGATCGTCGGTGGAAGGAAACCAAATATCTCAAATCTTTCCCTCTGCGGATGAAGATTAGGGTTTTGATGCTAATAATTCGTCAGAGATATATTATGTTGTGCCCATTGTAATTTTCGATTAATTGAATTAGGATTGTCTTGTTATTTGTTGGTTTTTTTCTTCATGTCGGTCAGAGGTTCATGAGTTCATATATATTGCATAGAGTCGTTAGTATACAAAATTGAAGTTTCAATTCAAGCTACAATTAATATCTCTATATAACTATTTTTCTCTCCTGATTTTAATTTCTTCTCTTTAGACAAGGATTTAGAATTGGTGATATATCATGGCCAGTTATTGGTCAACTATATATATCATCACCTTAAGTTGTGTAGAGCACTAATTAATAGAGATATGTAATGGAAACTGTTATATCGATCCAATAATTAATTAGATTTCTTCACTAACTGAACATCACATGGATATATGTCCACAATCTAGTAGCTGATCGTAAATTGATTGGTCATTTTTTTTTGAATGTTTTTAACTACTAGTTTAATCAAGACTGCAAATCTTTATAAATAATTGGTTCATCTTTCGTCATAGATTAACGGAAAGTCCTATCTATAGTTTCTTTCATAATATCTCTAAAAAATAAAGCAAAAGAGAAAAGAAAGTAAAACTAGGAAACGCAAACTCAACTTGCATGTCATACAGTTGAGACTAATATCAATTTCCATTTGATTGAAATTGATTGATATAATATTTAGGGTTTGAGGTGATCACAGGTCCCGCGAAAAGCATGCTATCGTGCTTAATTTAGTGATTATTTGCTTTCAACTATTGTTGCTAATGGTCTTGTTTGTCTTTGTATTTTAAAAACTAATTAAATCAATTTCAATTACATATTATTTTAAATTTCAAAAAAAATTAAAATCAACCACATATCAATTACATATTATTTTAAATTTAAAAAAAAATTAAAATCAACCGTATATTTTGTCAAATTAGGTTTTGAAATTGTTTGTCTTACCACGTTGATTATCAATTTTTAAATATTGATGCTTTGCAAGTATTCTATTAATTAAAACCTTGATTATCAGTTTGCAAATTTGTCGATCTTGTAGCGCTATATGACGATCGTGGGTCCATGTATCCATGTGTACATAGCTTTATTACTTTCTTATTGATTTAGAAATTAAACTCACAATAAAAAAGGTTAATATATAATTTAATTGAGAGATCTATAGAGAAAATTCAATTAAAAACTTGTTTCAATTAATTTCGAAAACTAAAGGGGGCGATCAAGAGAACCAAAGTAGTTAGAAGTACAAATTTATTTGACTATCGTACATCTTTCTTTAAATTTGATTATCTAATTTGTCAAACTTACTTTTGACACGATGAAATTTTGTTCTAAAACCTTGAGTTTAAACAAGAGGAATGATTAGTCCTTTGAATTACCAACCTATCATCCATTTTCTTGAGTGAAATTTGAGTGCTCATCCATGAACTTATGCAGAAACTAAACAGTTCTTAGTGGGGCCAACGAGCTTCACAGGGGTTGCGCTCGCCGCAACTTTTGGCGGCACCGAAAGCAATGGGGCTAGTGAGCTAATGTGCTTTGGTAAATTTGCCTAAACGGAGACAGAAAATTTGGTTAATTCTAAATTTTGGTGTTTTGTTTCATCGTCATATTTGTTTATTCTTCAGCCTCTTGTTTGTCGATGTTTTGAGAAAGATTAGAACACGTATTCGTGGGTGCATGATTCGCTCATCGAGTATATTGCTTAATCATGAACAAAGTAGAAAAGAGGACAGATTATTAGAGACGTTTTGTTAATTTGACATTATAAAAGATGGGATTTTTTTTTTCAAATGATGCTGTTGGTGATACTATGCTTTGTTACTAAAAAAATAAGTAATTATTACTGGATTTAAGCCTTTTAACTAACTTTAATCTATACATTGCATTCAAATGTTTGTGACAACAACCGACTTCAAGAAGAAAAATGCATAATATTTTAATATCAAAAAGTTATCTATTCCAAAAGCTTAAGCTCTTATAGGAGATAATATTAAGTTTCATTCTCTTAATATTTTTTCTCACATGTAACATTGATCAAATAGTTTAGGCTTTAGCTCAAACCTAAATTCAGATAGAGAGAGACTATATATAAATATCAAATGCAACCATGTAATATAAATTCAAACAAATAAATTTACAAGAGAATGAATCTTCATAGATGTGTCATTCTGTACAAGGGTTGTCTATAAATTACGTCTACAGCAAAAGTTAATTATGCACAAAAGATAAAATTAATTGGGACAGTTACATGATTACGAGAATTAGAGTAAACAAAAGCGAGGATTAATTGTGATGCGTGTAAGCTGGCCCGGACACCTCGATTACAAAAAAAAAAAAAAAAAGATATGATTTGTGCCGTCTGACTGTTCTGTAATGACACTAATTAAGGCAAAAATACTGCTACTTAGCCGATCATTTTCATGACTTGACTTAATGGAAGCTCTACGTCATTTTGTACGTAACCCACGTTCTCGTCGATTTAAGATAAATCATTTTCATGACTTGACTCTCTGGTCTTTCTTTACAATATTAAATTTAATTGAATGTGACATTATTGAGACTAACATTATTACAATCCCAAACAAGGGATTAGGATAGATAATCTACTCTTATGTGCATGAGTAAAATAACATTTTTTTATTATTTTTTTAAATGATACAGCGAGAATTTAAAATTCGTGACTGCAGTCTGATAGTATATTAAATTTGTTACTTTTATAAAAATTTAAACTTATAAATTAGAGTTTATATATAGTTTATTTATTTATCTATTATTACCGATAATGTTATCTATCTTGATAATTGTAATTAAGGTCATGTTATCACGTTGAATATTAATTATTATACATTGCACTTTACACGTATTCAATTAATTAAAACCTTGATTATGAGTTTGCTTCTTTGCCGGTCTTGTAGTAGCCTACACGACCATCGTGGGTCCATCTATCTATGTACATACATTTTTCACTTCCTTATTGATTTAGAAATTATACTCACAATGAAAAAGATTATTATCGAATTTAATTGAGAGATCTAGAGAAAATTCAATTATACACGTCTTTCAATTAATTTCGAAAACTAAAAAGGTGGGATCAGGAGACCAAAAGTAGTTAGAAATACCAATTTACTTTTGACAAACATATACCTTTCTTTAAATTTGATTTTCTTAATGGAAGCTCTACGTCATTTTGCACCTAACCCACGTTGTTGTCAATTCAAGATAGATCATTTTCATTACTTGACTCTCTAGTCTTCCTTTATATATAGGAAGTCTTAAGGTGGAAGTAACTCGCATATATATCTCTCTCGACATATCTTATAAATTGGTCAGATAATAATTTTCATATTTTTTTAATTAATATAATAGAGGATTTTCATTGAATGATCAATATGAACCTAATTTTTTATTAAGTTATCATTTTACTTAAAAATCTTAAATTTTTAGATGTAAATTTAACTTTAATATCTAATATATCTCCTCATATGTTCTCAATCAATATAAATTAGGCGTCATATACATCAACTACTCTTACAAAATAAGTCAAATAGACCACCAATTAGATAACAACATACCCAAGATTGTAATCTCAACTTTTTGACTGTTAACAAAAAGAAGCTCAGAGGAAGCCCGGTCCATTGGAAAACTTTATTAAAGAAAACTTAGTAAAGAAAATTTTTCATATATATACATCAGTCCATAGTTTCTATTCAGTGGCTACTGAAATTCGAATTGGGTTCTGCAAACAAGCTTTACAGGCTTTAGTGAATTTCCAGACTGGACTCAACATGGAGCCTTTCTTCGGAAGGAAAGATTACTGTCTATTGACATGGCTACTTGATTTTCATCGGGGATTAGTATTTTACCATAATTATTAATCTCCGATGGAAAACAAGTAGCCCCTTGTTAATATTGGTCACAAGCCGCGGCCACTGGAGGAAAACTTGCTCGTAGAATAATCTCTCCTTGCAGAGAGAAAGAGAGGAGCTTTGCTAGGTAGCTATATCAAATGAATATTTTATTTTTTTTAATAAACTCATGGAAATCTTCATAATAAGGTTTAAAATTGTGCAGGTTTGAAACTGTCAGATAGAAGATCAATGATTTCATTCTTTCGCCTTCGGCAACGGAAGGTATTAGTTAAACTTTCGACTTCTTGAGTTTCCTATGTTTAATCAATTTTC
Source organism: Boswellia sacra (assembly GCA_013180625.2). Classification (NCBI taxonomy): domain Eukaryota; kingdom Viridiplantae; phylum Streptophyta; class Magnoliopsida; order Sapindales; family Burseraceae; genus Boswellia; species Boswellia sacra. The sequence goes on from SNVD02006192.1 coordinate 60,232, forward strand.
GAAAACAAAAGTTCTCTGAATTTCTAATCTCTATGCTTATATTTCTTTAAGTAACTTGCATAAAAAATTAGATCATTTCTTAAAATTTGAAGTTTCGGAAAAGATCCACTGCTTTCCCGGAAAAGTTCTTTATTTTTTTGTTTAATTACTTTTTTTTAGCAATAATGATGAAGTAATAGTTTTATATTTAGCTATAAATATGTTAACTTCCAGGTTTATTTACTCGGGCTTCATTGTTGCATTAGCATGCTTCTAATTTTATCCATGGCAATTGCCAGGTATATATATGGGTGCATAACATACTTAATTTCTTTTGGTAAACTTACAAGTCAAGGAAATTAATTGATAATAGCAAAAGTTACAAGCTAAAATAATATTAAACTAAATTAAGTTTAAATTATTTTAAACTAATTTATTCATAATTTAAACTCTCAAATCAAAATAAATGAGCAGTATCGTTGATTAAATTTTTCATTTCATGTTAACATAGATTTTAGGGAAAACAGTAAATCTCAGCTCAAAAGGCAGCTGGGTAGTTTTCTTTATATGTATTGAGAAAGAGATAAGACATCACTCTTGTCATATGTTACAATCAGGAGCCCTCACTTGCACTAGCACTACAAGAAAAATGTTTATATTTGGCGGTCAAAGGGCATCAAATAACTATGTCAACAAAACGACATCAATGGCACTGCCAAACATAATCAATTTGGCGGTCGGTCAAAACGTTAAATATGTGGGAAACTATACTTCTCACATAAAAGAGTAAATTATATATAGTTATGCATAGTATGATGATCAACTAGCAATATTTGTCACTTTTTCTAGTCAAATTTGGTTGCTCGTAACAGTAACTTTTTGAATTGTAAAATATTTGGCGCTTTTTGTCCAGTAAACATAATTTTGTAATGGTAATTTTTTTAATTTTCGCATATTTGGCGGTTATGAACTGGTAAATATGGCTTGTAAATTCATTATAATGGTAATATTTTTTGAAATTGACAATATTCATCACTTTTCTGGGCGATAAGTATGAATAATTTACTATATATAATGGTAAATTTCTTTCAATTGTCACAATATTTTGGCGGTTTTGGATCGATTATTATATTTGTAATATATTATATATATTTGCGATTTATGGCTGCCTAATATTGTAAAAAAAGTTAAAAAATATATAATACTTGGCTAATACGTATCCGCCAAGCATTATATATATATTTTTATATATGTTTTATATATTTGAAAACAAATATGTGAAATTTTATAAAGGGTACAATTCATTGAAAACAATTCCTAAAAGATATTAATCAACAAACATATTAGCCAAATGTATAAAATCATTTCCTTTGTGATGCTATGTCAAGGCAGGAACACATATACCTGCAAAATAATCATACAACAAAACCAATTACCTACATCATACCCCTACATCACATCAGCAGCACTTCAACAACTTCACCAACTGCTTCATAATGTAATCCATGCCTTCATCCACCTGCAAAATTAGATGATGCTCACAAATCAAAACACTCAAATTAAGCACCACATGAACTAAAACATTCAAAGCACTTCACCAGCAACTAAGTCATCAATTTCATAAAGCAACTAAAATAGCACATCATCAATAATAGCTTCAACTCCACTTGAATCAAACTAAATCATTATATAAAGTCACTAAAACAACACATCACCAACACATATACATCAAATAAACAAATTAACACTTGACCACCATTATACTGTCTTTAATCAAGTTAAGAAATCATCAACAAATATATCTACCCAAAAATTAAAACATAAATAAAAGTTCTTTTCTTTTTTTTTGTTTAACTCTCAAAACCACATATTACTACCTTATCCAATACATCAAAAGCAAAAATGAATTCAAATTTATTTTGCAAAAAACTAAAGCATCAAACATTATACAGCCAAGTACCATAAATTGATTAATTGCCCATGTCAAACAAGATAATATATGCTTGATAATAAGCATGAACACGCACAAGGGATTTAGGAAAGATCTTTGAAAGCAACTTTTTGAGTTAGGACATGAAACCAAGCTGCAATAAAGGATGGTGGAGTCGTGGAGGCTAGCTACAACATAGGATGTCCAAGACTTGCAGGAAAGTCGCAAGTGCTACAGGTGAACATAAGAAGGGGAGGAGGCGAAGAAGAATCAGGAAAAACAAAGTTAGTGTAGTTTAGCAATAATGAAATCTATATTTAATTGAAATCAATTACTCTTGCCATAAAAATATTAATAATAAAAATAATGAAGTAATTAACATTTTAAACAAATAACATTTAAATACTCTAAAAAATCAGTGTAGGCTTTTTCCTCTCTATTTAAATTAAGCATATGCACACCATTCAAAACACAAACCAAGAGAAATCAATGAACGTCAAAATCAAGTTAATTCACCAACAAAATCCATTTGTTAATTTAACATTATATTATTAAATTGATCAAGTGTTCTTCAAAATCAAATTATTGTAAAATAATAAACATAGTTGATGAGAGCAATAAATTAATTTAGTTCCAACCTTTATAAGCAAAACATTGGAGACACAAGAATCACAAGAATATGTTTTAATTATCTTGTAACTGCAATATCCAGTAGCAAATCCACGTGATGTCTGTATTCATAACTAGGTAAAATGAGTACAATCTAATTAAGAAATAAATTCACAACTCTAATTACATTGTACACCTATAACTGACAAAGGTACATTATTAATATATAAGAGTAAAGCAATGACATGTATGCATCGCATGCAATACCTTAACAAGTAGCAAATAAAAAATAAAAAATACTAAAAACAATGAAAATTGCTAGAATATAGCGAATTAATCTATAATTTGTTTATAATAAATTCACATTTTTATGAATTCAAAATAAATAAATAGCTATTAGAATTTATTTGTCATAGGAAATTCTAACCTTTTGCTATAAGCCCACAAGGCATAGTGGTTAAACCTATAAATAAAAAGGTATTTGAATGTTAAAGCTATAAGAATTACTAGCTTACTTATGTAGATTTCTTCTGCATATGGAATAACTTCCATTATATCTTCTGCATCCACTAGCTATAGTTTCATAAAATAGCTAAATAAGTCGTATAACTTATTTTGTATCATAGCCTCTTTCACTTAATATATAAAGAAAACTAGCTTCAAAATCCTAAACATGCACATGAAGCATTAATAGTCAAACATGATGGAAAGAATTGAATAGTATAACACAAATAAAAAGAATTATAGCCCCAAAACCTAAACAATAAAAGACATTGGTCTAAAATAAAGATAAAATATAGATATACAAAGATCTAATCTAATCATTAATCCGAACAGCCTATAAAATATAACACTATAACTTGAAATACAAATTGAAAAGACAAATCAAGCGAATAAAAAGGTAATAAGATCATACCCTTCATAAACAAATCGAAGCCCATACATATATATGACTCATCTTGGCTTTACCTAAAACAGCCAAAGTGCAAAATAGTCTCCAACTTAGAAACTCGCGCGATACATCCTTAGTAAAGGCAGGAAAAAAAATAGAAAATAAGAAAACAAAATCCTCATTACCATTATGTCCACTTCTCACCAAAAGGTCAACCAAAGAAGACTTGAATGTGCAGTCAAGGAATGCATTAGCAAATTCTTTACCTACTGCAATAGCTACTCCATATCTAGCCACAACCTGAAGCCTGTCATGGAGAATCACAATCAAATGTTTGAACTTAAATACTAGAACAGATCTTTATACAAACAAAAAGAGGAAAACAACTAAGTGGATAATTTGAACTTTGAACTTTTACACTCTAACCGATCGCAAGTACTTTTCAGCTTACTTTTAAACTTTTGCTAGACAGACACTAACGTAAAAGTTGCCTAAGACTCCACCACTAAGCTTAAGTCACTAAAATTAACTAATAAAATTTTGAGTAAGTCAACAACAAAAACTTTGCACCTCTAAACTTAGTAAAAGCATCAAAATATCAACATGACCAATGCTCTTGTGCATATCAATTGTATAAAAAGATTATTAAAGTTATGCTGAAATCATCATTATCCTATATCAAATCAAAAGATATTTCTGTCCCATTGAAATATACAATTGCTTTCAAACTCATCCTTGTGATATGCTTTATGTAGTCCAAATGTGCAAAGGTTTTATCGGCGGGTGAAGGATTGATCATCTCACACCAACTTCTCGAAGTTCAGTTTCTCACTTTCAATGTGCCAAGCCCAATTCAGTAGTTGGCGTTTTTGCTAGAGCTATAATCGCCTTAGGAATGAGTACAAATACAGGGACTCTTTATAAGAGGAAGCTGGTATTCAATTAGCTAGGGAGGGAGACATGGAACATGCACAAATACATAAGCTCTAAATCAAATTCCAAGAGAAGAAAATTACACAAAAGGGCCTATGAGGAAGCCAAAACTAAAAGAAATAGCAATATCATATCAAGGGCTCAGGAAAATAAACATAAAAGAAACTAATTATAAAATTCCTCAAAGTAGTACTCAAACAATGGAATAGAAGACATACCAAATAAGTCTAAAAAGCTTATGTTTTTTAGAGAAATATAATTGCAACCTATAAGAAGAGAAGTTCAAAGTAGAAGCATCATTTGCTTTATCTGCCAGGGCATGTTATTGAATTGATGCAATAACATTGATGAAGACATTGTCATGATAAATAACTAGGAAACTTGGCTGCTCAGTTGTAGCAATTACATTACTCTATTGAGCCCAAAAAGAGAAGTAGTTGAGATGATACAAAATCTGAAACACATTTATAGGTGAATACATAGACAAACCTTTGTCTTGGTTTCATAGCACATATCTAACGTTGTAACCTTACAGACAGGTGGCCAACAAGCTGATTTCGAATGAAACATGGTAGGCAATCACATCCAGGTTGAAGGACGTCATCAAACTTCCCAAATTCATCCTCAATAGCCGAAATGGACCGGTCAACTTGTGCGCAGCACAACAAGTCTTCCATCTTCTTAATAGTCTAATTTTTTAAAAAATGAACAAGTAGATTTTAACCCTTTTTAACAAGGAAATTATAAGTAGTTTTAGATAAATTGATCATACAATAAAGACCTAAAGTAATAAAATCTCAAACTATAGTTTCTTATGGCCAAGCTAAAATGTTATCAACACTAATATGGAAAAAGCAAATTAAACCTTAAAAGCCCAAAATGAGTTACCAATCAATATTAGCCCAAGAATATGAATGAGTTAGACAAATATAGTTATTAAGAAACAATAAAAATAGAAGAATTACAAACTAATGAATATATATATTTTATTTAAAATATTTATATTTATAATTAAACTCAAGCCTGGAGGGAGCAACGAAATGAATGAGAAAGGCACAAGTAACAACTTATACACACACACACACACACACACACACACACACACACATATAAGTTGCCATAAATTATGTATATACAACTTGCCATTTTATTTCTATAAATTATGTAACGAAGATACAAGTAAGTTTTATATAATTTCAGTTTACAATAAAGAAAACTGTAAGTCTACCACATTAATAAATAGCATAAAGCCAAATCAAAGCTAAAACTCAAGAAAGAACCTTAGATGGCTTGTTAGAATGAGGAGAAGAGGATTGAGCAAGATAAAAGGCACTTTTAGGAAAGGAAAAGCTACATATAGTTTCAACTTAGACATCTAAAGCAAAACCAACAAGATCTGAGACAAAACTGTTGACAAAGACTAATAAGTAAATCCATTGCAGAAGCCCAAATAGTTACAACAAAAGCAGGAAAATCTCCTTCTTTAAAATCCAAATCAAAGATTTCTGAGGCTGATTTGTAACAAGAAATAGTACCAATGAGGCAAATTTGTGATGTCAATGATGAGGTAGACTTGAGATGATGACAATGAAGCAAATTTGATTAGATGACGATAAGGCAGATACAAGATGCTAACAATGAGGCAAATCTGAGATGCTGATGATGACATTGATGAACCGAGATTTAACTAACCTTGATGATGCGTTGATGAGCGATTTTAGTAGTGATGATTTAGGTGAGTGAGGGAGTGAAGGCTAGGGCAAAGTTTCACTAAGGGAAAACAAAAGAGAGAAATCGAGAAAAATTGTGAAAAGATAGAGGGAAATGAAAACTAAAAATCTAGAGAAAGAAACCTAATAAAATGTTTGTCATATTATTTTAAAATATGATAAATATGTGATTAGAAAAAGACAAAAAGTGACAAAAAAAGTTTAAAAATCAAGTTTGACTTTAAGATTATTAGTATATATCTCACTTTTTTTTAACCATCAAATAGAAAAATTGAAAAGTGATAAATATAAAAAAATTATTGTAGTGTAGCCAATAGAAAGGCTTTACATGGCAAATTCCAGAAGCCTGGTGGGCTTAAATAGTAACTAACTTAACTAATGGGGAATAGCTACAGTACATCATATGTACCCATGCATCAGTTTTTAAAATTGTGTAAAAGTTGTAAATGTTTATTTATTTATAACTTTTATACAATTACAACTTGCAACTTTTATATAGTCATTTACAACTCTTATTCACTCATTTACAACTTTTTTATGATTTTTTTTTTATCTACCAGTACATCTGCTGTACTATAGCCATTCCCTAACTAATGACACTTAGCATTTAACAACAGCAAATTAACAGACTAAATAATAGAATTTACTAACAATAGAAGAGAGATTTTGTTGTCCTGTAGTAAGATTAAATGAACGGTCTTAACATGTCATAAGTTTTAGAATTATAAACTGTTACAATGCTTTGCCTGATGAGGTTTTTGCCAACACAACAACTTTAGAAAGGCCAGAGTTTTTACTTTTTAGTGTCGACATCATAGTGTAATTTTTCACCATAAAAAAAAGCATTTTTAAGGGAATTTGCTTTGACACATTAACAATACACGTGCATATGATTTCTTGGAAAAATTCAAAACATGGCCCAAATTAAGAAACCTGTTGCAAAAATAACCCACTCATGAAAAATTTTTATACCTTAGACCTTTTCACTTAAAAATGACCTGATTGCCCTTAATACAAAAAATAAGACAAATAACTTCAAATAATCTCTATATCTCCTTAATTTCTTCTACAACCTTGTGCAAAACTCCTTCACACCACTCTGTTTACATCAAATTCTCACTATCTCTAACATTTGTCATGAGCAATCTTCAAGATCTAAGTAAAAACAAGTAAGACATCTCTCTATACATGGACTTTTCTTAATTTATTTCAAGCTTTTAATGTTGTTGAAATATTTGCTGCCTAAATACTCGATATTAGCTTAGAAAATAGTGTAGTGGGCTTAGGAGAAGTAATCCTATTAGTTGCAAAGAAAACAATGAATAACAAGAATTTCTTAAGAAAAATCTGGTATACTGGACGAGGAAGATGATCGCTCAATAGTCGATGGGCAAATATCGAGCGTCGAGTTCTTTTGTCGATGACACATTCGACAATGGCTGACACAGTTTGTCGAGCCTAGGTGCATAGCATCGAGCCTGTCGGTTTGTCTTGTGTCTAGACGTGCAAAGTGTGTCGATCGTTATCGAGTTGTCGTGTGTCGAGTGACTTTGTAGAGTCTTATCAAGCATAATTGCATAATTCCATTTTTCTACACTTTTATGCAGTGTAATAAAATATTTTGATTCAAGGATGAATTTTGACATGCTTTTTACATGAAGGATGGAAACTTTACGCATTTTGATGTTGTACAATAGTTCATGGAAGATGCAATAGAATAGAGGTTATATGTACATGGGCGGGAGGTCTAAGCCGTTGATAAGTCCTAGTTGTATTACTTACAATGAGTTGGTTGAATGTTTAAGTTCGGAAATGGGTTCGGATTTGAGTAAAAAAAAATCATAAGTTTAGCCCTTCAATTCTCTTCCAAGGCTCATCCACCATTGCCAACTCTTATTAAGACTGAAAAATATGTTTGTTTTTTCATACAACATAGTTTGTAGGACCAGCAATCATATACACCACTCATCGTCACACTTGAAGATAGGGACCGACAAAGAACAAGGTCACAATCTGATATATTGACCAAAAGTCAGAGTTCTTCTCATCCGTCTTTGTTTTGCTCAGTAAGTGGAAGCGACCAATTAATTGAATCCACTCTTGTCTATGCATAATCACATCATAATGAAGAAGTTGGCCATGAGTTTTAGCAGTCTATTGGGCATGCAGAGGAGTAATCAGTTGGTGTTACAAAATAAGTTGGATTGAACCAATCATTACCATTGAGGTTAGTTCGACATCTTGATAGCTTTACAAAATTTGAGAGCTTAGACAATGTCCAAAATGATGGTGATGATAGGGTTGCTGATGATGAGGATGACAATGGTGACGATGATCATGATAATGATGACGACAATGCCTATTGTGGTTTTGAATCTTGCCATCACTTGAATAACGACTTAAATGCCAATGATCATGATGGAAATGGTAATGTAGATGCTCAAAATGTAAATGAAAGGTTGGTTGATAGTTTACTTAATCGTGAAAATGGTTGCACAGAGTTTTGGAATGATTTGAACTAGGAGGTGCCTTTGACCTTTCTTACTCCTATTCAATCTACACCTCCTCCAACATCCGTAGGACAAGAGGCAGATCTAAGGGTAGATTTTGTGGCAGATGATACCAACATGGGTCCTCCAATCGATGATAATCGGGCAAATACATTCACGTGGATGCCTTATATTAGGCATTTGACGTCAACAGTTCATGATGATCTTGCATCTTTTGTAGTTGACGGAATTTAGGTTGTAGTTGGGTAGATTTTTAAAAGTAAAATCGAGCTTCATGAGAGGTCATTAAATTTGTCATTATGATGTAACTTTCAATTTAAGGTGAAAAAGTCCAACTCAACAAGGTTTAAAGCTGTATGTCGTACTTAAAATTTTAAATGGTGGATACGCGTAACTAAGGTAATAGATTTCAATTTATTCCAGGTGTGGAAGTTTAACAACCAACATACATGTTCAGGAGGGAGCTACACCCAAATCACAAATAAGCAACTTCCACTGTTATTGGAAAACACATAAAAACCAAATTCATTCAGGCATAAAGGATTTATCGGCCTATGGACATTATATTTAATGTGCAAGAAGCATTGAGTGTTACTATCACGTACCACATGGCATGAAAGGCAAAAAAAGCAGCGTTAGAGGAACTGCATAGAGCTTATAAGGAATCATTTACACTTCTCCCTCAATACATATACATAGTTGAGAAAGCAAATCCTAGGACAAGAATCGCTTTAGAAACTGATGCTAATTATCACTTCAAGCGTTTTTTCATGAGTGGGGATAATGATGAATCCTAGAATTGATTCGTGACACATCTGAATGATCATGTTATTCATAATGTCCAAGATTATTGATCATTTCTGACTATCATGCTAGTATTATAAAAGGTTGTTTCTACCGTTTTCCTTGGGGCACCCTGTGCATCCATCACTTGAAGGAAAACTTGAAGGTAAGGTTCAAAGATAAGACTTTGTTAGGCATGTTCACCTAAGTTCCAAGGATTTATCATCGTACTGATTCAACTATATGCCTCTAGTTGCAACATTTCTTTCAGAGATAGGTGTTGAGAAATGGGCACGTTCACAATTTTTCGGACGTTAAAACATAATGACAACCAATATTATTGAATCCATGTACAGTTGCCTGAGACACGTCTATTCCTCCTTGTTACACTATTAGTAGATTATTATTGGGCAAATCTTCAAAAATGGTTTTACGCACAAAGGGAAATATTAGCTACCTCACAATTACATCTCACTCCATGGGTTGACAAGTCAATGGAGGACCGTTTGAAAGATGGTGATTGGATAAGAGTTAACGGCATCTCTCTAACCATGTACGAGGTGTATGGTAACAAAAGTGTCAATGTTATGGATATGCAAGCCCGAATCTATACGTGTAGGGTGTTTGATCTTTGACTAGTTGCCTTGTACACGTACATTAGCTGTTTGCAAGCATATGAGTTTACTCACATGCCATGATTATTGTGCTCAATGGTATACAAACGAATGTAATCTTTATGCATATTTCTTGCCTGTTGTACTAGTTAGGATAAGTGAGGATTGAGTGGTTCTAGATGAGGTAAGCAACAGAGTCATCCTACCATCGGTAATGAGGAGGCCAACTAAAAGACCTAGGAGAAATCGAATCCCATCCTAGGATGAGTCAAGCTTGTCATGAAGTTGCAACTGCTGTGGGGGGCTCAGGTCATAACCGTCAAACATGTCACAATCTAGTCTTGCTTGATCATGCTAGTAGTGCATGACGTAATAACTGATAAGGTAGAGCCTTGAAAACTACATGCGGATTTTCTTTAACACTATACTTAAATGTTACGATTTTATTACATATTGTTTTAAGTGATGTGGGATTTGTAAAGCATGTGATAGCGTAATTTTGTTCTATAATTAGCAAACTATGTACTGAGTTTAGATATCGATGTATGTAAAATTGTATTATTTTTTCTTTATTATAATAGTATGTGTTGCACCTGTTTCTTGAATATATAGTTTTATAATCCATTTACCATAAATTTGCATTTGGGATATATTAAACCGAAGAACCAATAAAACATATATACAAAATATATACAGTCTAACATGTCCTAACCTTAAATGTGTACAATTTAATATATGGAAGTGATCACGAATCTTGAGGATTATGAGGTGTGGGTGTAATGGGAGTACCCACTATGAGTATAGCATATGATGTGGGGACAGTCTAATGACATTGTCTGCAGTGGCCCGAACCTATACCCGATGACTCCAACAGTGTATAGTCATCCTACGTCGTAGTGTCTCTTATGTGAAGGCCTGTATGTTCGCCAATAGAACACTAACTACAAGGTACTCTGTGAACTTGAGATAGTAAACTCCATAAACCGCTCCTCCAACATCCTGCTGAGGGACTTCAATGATATCCTCCATATGCTCAATGTCAAAAGTGTAATGAAGAAGTCTGCATCGTCGAAATCAGCCTGTGAAATGACACATAGCAGTATGTGTATCAAGCAATGACAACGCTCCTTCATCATGTTAAACGACGTGTTTGCAATGAATGAGTCGTAAATCATTGCAGTGCAACAATTCAAGTCCACACGTGTTGCCACCCAATGCTCATCATCATCAATAACAAGAACATACAACTATATGGACAATAAACAAAGCCTTGTTAGTTTATACCTAAGCATAGGGAATATTGCATTTTATAACAATTTCTAATAACAATATATTACCATTCAAGATCCACCCACGATCAACTAATGAGTGGACTCTCTCCGTCGACATATTGAACAATCTCGGGCTTATTATCCCAATTGTTGTTATCTTGTGCACTCTCTTACCGCTACCACAGCCCTTGGAACTTTAGCTAAGTCATTAGTAATAGTGTTATAATAATATAGATTGCAAAGATAATCGTCTGAAATCATAAAATGAAGAATAAACATTACCCAAAACGTAATGTCCAAGAAGGTCGATTTATTGACAAGATCCACTACGCTGCGCCTCAATATCCAGAGGTAAACATCGATATGGTACATTGTCAAAAAACATTAGCGTAATATATAAATAAGAAAATGGAAGAATTAGGCGGGGAATTACATAAACTTCTAAGAAAAGCCACTCCGTCATCATCATCAAAATCTGGAAGAACTCCTTATTCGTATCAAACACCCTAAGGTCAACAAGACCTGAACCTTTAAACAACCAATTGTTGAATGACCTGGCATCAGCATCCAAAATAAAAGCAAGTAGGTCAAATAATGGTCGACAAGGCTAGACAACAGTGGTTGGTGGAGAGGCAGCATGAGTCTAAACAACAGTATGTGAAGGCATCGGAGCATCGATGCCGTCGGAACTGAAGATATGTTAGCCTGTGTATAAGCTTGCATGGTAACCTTTGCTCTCTTTCTTCCTGAGGGACTGACGAATAGGCTCCACTTATGCTTAATCGGGAACAATTATCAGCCTTGTAAGGAGATGAAATGCAAAAGGGTACCCTCAAGGACCCGGACACTTTCCTGAGACAGATCAACCTCAGGTTCTTCCTTCTCTAGAATTTGTTCATCGTTCTCGCCATCTTTATCTTGTACAAAACAAAAAGACTAAGCATCCAATTCGGTTAGTCATATTCGACAATGATTCTTTGTAAGATAATATATACATTTAAATGACGGATTGAAAGGTGAAATACCATGTCTGCATAGCCAAAGTGACCTCCCAATAATGTCATTGCATCTCGAAGCAATTTAATCTCCTTTCGCATCAACATGTTCTCCTTTGGAACTAATTTGACCTCCTTTCGGAGACCAACTAACTCGTGGATGACAGTGGTCCTGAATTCATCCTTCAAGCATCGTTCCTGTAACAAATCTCAAATGTCAGTATTCGAAACATAAATTCATTTACATTTATGTGGACAAAATAGAGATATTTACCTACTCGGAGTGTACTGCATGGTGACTAATAGGCGACCAATGGAAATCAGTCAGAGTAGGCCTAGCAGTTGGAGAAGGCTCACCCATCGAAGAAAGCCCCCCAGTCAAAGATGACCTACCCATCGACAGTGATCGACCAGTATGAGGGGATAGTGGAACAGTGTCCTCAATATGGGGCAAAACTTCGACGGAAGGTTTGGATGCTATAACTGTTGATATTATACTGGATCCCCCTTCATGTGGCCGAGAGGGTTTCGGTCCCCTTGAGTCAACCTAAGGTAAAACATGTGGTCTTCCCTGTTGGATACCCTTAACCCACTCCTTTATGTGTAAGAGAGCATCCTCAATCAACGCCCACTAAACATGTCGATCCTTCCATTTCCCAACCACCTACTCCAATGTAAGTAACCAGTCAGTAACGACCTCAAGTTATGTTGGCTCCAATATTACAAATGGACGTGCCTGTCATAAATTCAGATATGTTAGGTCCTGGCATTTAATAATTATTGGTTTTGGCAAACTAATGGGTTTAGAACTTACCACTCTTCTAATCTATAAACAATCCCGCTCTAGGACATCTTCGCTCGAGACCTTTGTTTTATGCCACTTCAACAACCGAGGAATCCTACCAGCAAACGCCTCACCGAAAATGTCATATATTGACCCAACATATACACCGTCTCATACAACCAAGTCTGTCAAGAAAAAATCAAGATTTAGTGCAATGTTCTTATAATTAATCTACAATAAAATGTTTAAATTAATATTAATGCAAACTAAAATTCAATTTATCTGAATAGCATAAGGGCAACCTCCTAAGTTATACTTATCTACGTCATGCATCCCTTTCACTGCCTTCCTTGCCCTATACTTTCCTTACCTCTCAGGGCTTTCTTCATGTCACGGATGGTCACTTTGTAAGACTTAGTGCCCTATGTTATTCATTGAATCTATCCAATGTGTCCACAAAGTTCAATTACTTCACAGTAAAACCAACGCCTATCCCATGCAAGGAAAAAACACTCAAGCACATAATACAAGGCCCACTTCACCACGTCTTCGTTTGCAATTGGAGAAAGTTTTAATTTCTCCAACTTCTCATAAAATAGCTTTAATGAAATTTGGTTCGACCTAAAATAATCATCTCTTATTCTACACTTGCCATGATTGTCGGGAGTGCTCGACAAATTCGAAGCAAACTTCAAACCAATCACAATACCAAACTCGTACGCTGAAAAACATATTACCTTTCCTATATCAAACAAAGTTATGAATCATTAGAAAAAATATGGGATGATGACATTTTTTATGACATTTTTTTAAATAGACAAGTATATGAGTGATACCTTGTATGAGAAACCACATCTCATCATCAAACTCATAAGTCTCCACCTCTCTTCATAGCACATGGTGAACCAATTGCGATGGAAAGGTAAGAGTGTGGATGCCTAACAAGCGCCTGAAACATGTGATCCAATCCATCTTTTTCTGTCGATCATTCAACTTATCTCGGACCCACTGTATACACTCTAAACTAGCCAAATTCGTTATTATCGCATGGTAATGATCGTCGTATGGAGTTTTAAGGTTAAACGTAAGCCCGTAAGCATTTGCCATCTAGAAACCTTCAAAAAAACAAAACAAAACAACTTTTATTCAACCAAAATATACCACAAAAAGGGATAAAAAACACAAAACTACTAAAATGCTCAACAACGCTTGACAGACTTAAGTTTGTCGAGTGTTCGACAACATCTTTATGTCAAATACTAACAACTGATAGTACAATCAGACAACATTTGCTGAGTATCAGATGCATCACTTGTCAAGTTCCATAATCAAACATCTAGCTATTGTCAATTTGTTTATATTTCCAGTGTCGAGCTCTATTTGACCGTCGATTTCCTATAAAGGTCTCAAGCTCAATAGTAGACATAATAATTCGACATGCAGCTAGTATCAGTTTATTATGTCTAATGTCGAGCTACAGACCTTTATAGGAAATACACACTTCACAGCATCGTCATTGCTTCGTCATCGTCACAGCATCGATTTCCTATAAGTGATGTTAAGCGTCGGATTGATCTGAAACTCGACATTGCTTTGTCATTGTGTCGAGTGATGCAAGTCACGTTTCGAGCTTCGTCTTCAACCTCGCATCGTCATCTTTGTGTCAAGCGACACGAATCGAGTTTTGAGCTTCATCTTCAACCTCGCATCATCGACCTACAAAACTCCATTTTTTCCCACAACAGGTTTAAATCATTCATCAAAAGAATATATTAACAGAAATTATACCACTTATAACTCATTCAACATATAAATCATTCCAAACAAATCTAAATCCATAGAAAATTAAGTTTAAAAATTTTGAAATTTTAAAACACAAAAAAAGGTTGAATAACTGTCAACAATCCATTCACAGCATATAAATTACATATGATTGAGCTTAGCATTGAAAAAACTACATAAAATTGAAACTAAAATGAAAGACAAAACACTTACTTGTTTAGGTTGTATCCTCCTTCTCTCAACAATACAAGCCCTCTCTCTCATTCTCGTCGTTACCCTTGTCGAATCCCAAATTTTTTATTTTGTAATTTTAGTTTGTAAATGTCGGTTTGTGATGTGAATGCTCATATGAATAGTTTGTAAATGGTTTCAATGGCAGTGGACAGTTATGCAGGTTGGGCAAGTGCAAGGAGGGAAAGGGGGGATATGTATATAAGAGGGATTTCATTAATTAAATGTATAGGGCAATGAAGTCATTTCCAAGTCAAAAGTTCCATAGCATGAAAATTTTTTATGAGTGGGTTATTTTTGTAATATACCCATTAATTTTGGTTATTTTTTGAGTTTTTTCTAATTTTTTTGGAACCTTGTAGAAAGAAAGTTAAAAAAGAGGCTACCGCTTAAACAATGTTTTTCTCTTTAAAAGAGGATTGACCTGTGGACTAGTAACGAATCCCAATACTAATTTCAACAGGAAAGCCAGAGTTGAATAGAGAGGAACAGCTAACAGCTCAAGCAAGAGAGAAGAGAAAAAGGACAAATCGAATTATTAGGGAGGCTTATCTTGTTTTATTCCATCTTCATCTTCAGGGTTATTTCATATTATTTTCTATTTCTATTCAAAATTATTAAGGTTTTTTATTTAATTTTTCAAGTAAAACTTATTGAAGTAAATTTTGTTACTTTAATATGATAAAAAAACAACAGGTGGAAAGTGCAAGGACTGTCCAAATGTAAAAAAAAAATGTAATCCTATGAAATTAAAATTTGTAAAATTTAAATAAAGGATGAGATATTAATTACTAGTAGAAAAAAAGGAACACGTTTTGCGTAACATTTCCTTTCTATTCTTGTCTCTTTTTACTTTTTTGTCAATGCGAGAATTTCTCATCTTTTTTCACCCAGGACTACAAAATTAATTACTAGTAGAAATGTAAAATAAAATCAAGTTCTAGTCCAAATTAAACATCCCAAGAGTCAAGACTTGTTTCCGTTTCTAAGGATGTGTTCGTTTATGAATCCGTTATTTTTATTTTCAATTGAATTTAGGAATATGTGGTTGTTCGTTTATGAATTCGTTACTTTTGTTTTCAATTGAATTTAGGAATATGTGGTTGATTTTAAATTATTTTGAATTTTGAAAATGATATGTGATTGAGATTGAATGTAAATTGCATTGGAAAATGTGCAGCACAGAAAACAGGATTTAGATTCATAAACGAACAAAGCAAAGAAACCAACTTCATTCAATCATCACACTTCATTACAAGTGCATGTCAAACTACTTCAATAAAAACCACTTTTTGAGCACCTTCTTTTTTAAATTTATTTTTTTTATTTGTGTTATAGAAATAACAATGATTTTGGATGTTGTAAATTGTCAGAAGGAGAAGTGCAGCAGTGAAGTAATGTGAAGATGCATTGACAGGAGTCTTGGTTGGAAAGTTCCAAGTCTTCGTCTCCAGTCTTCCCCCGCAAGTCTACGGCCGAATGTGGAAAACGACATCATCTAATATGCAAGGCTGGCTCTCAAACTCTATATCCAGTCAAAACAATCTATGACACATTATTATCCCAAAAAATTATAAAAATAATTTTAAAAAAATATTATTAGTTGACCGTATAAATTATATAACACGTGTATTTGATAAATATGTCTGTTTTATCTAAGATTTTCTAAAATCATAATCGTATCAAACTTTGATTATAATTTTATCTATATTCTACAAAAGATTTTTTTTGGCATTTAAAATTGTCTTCAATCTCTATTTTTTTGTTATTTTTGTAAAATTGAACTCTTCGATTTAGATTGGATAAATAATATTATTAAACTAACATTGTAGCATTTGTCTGAAGTTTTTAACATATTATTACTTCAAAAAAAGCACTCATTTCTTTAATGCGCCCATCCAATTGTCTTATTAATGTGTTGGAGTTTTTAAATAACGTAAATATATATAGCCATATAACAGAAAAAGTGTGAAGAAAAAACAAAAATTACTTCTTACAATTTTTTTGACATATTTGAAGAAATTTATATTAAAAAAATAGATAAAAATCGTAACACCTTCTAGTTTTGAAAATTATCAAATAAGTCCAAACTAGAGAAACCCCTATGCTACCCAAATGTTTCCAAAATTCACGAGCACCCCCTGACCTCCATACAATGTTAGTCTATGATGATACAAGGGTAAGAATGTCATTTTACATACTTAATTTTAGGGAAAATTGAAAAATGGACACAATTAGGGGTCCTTGATAAAATTTGGACACATCCTGAAAAGTTTTCATACCATAGACACTTTATTGACAAAAAGACTCAATTACCCTTACCCTTATTTATGTAATTGAATTCAGAAAAAAATCTGTATAATTCTCTCTCATCTTCTTCTCTCTTCTTCATCCTTTCTCTCTCTGTAATTCTAATATCTCTCTCATATTTTTCCCTCTTCTTTCTATATTTTACTGCATTTTCTTCATCTTATTTATTATCAAATATATTCATCAACTTAAGTTTTAAAAGGAGAAGAAAGAAGGCAAGAGAGAAACAAATAATGGTTTGGAATCTGATAGCATGAAATCTGACACTCGACAGCATGAAAATCTGACACTCGACATAATGAAAATCCGACACTCGACATAATGAAAATCCGACACTCGACATAATCCGACACTTGACAACATTAAATCCGACACTCGACAGCATGAAAATCCGACACTCGACATAATAAAAATCTGACACTCGACATAATCTGACACTTGACAACATAAAATTCGACACTCGAAGGCATGAAAGCCGACACTCAACATAATCTGACACTTGACAACATTAAATCTGACACTTAAAAGCATGAAATCCAACACTTGACGATATAAAATCTGACACTCTACAGCATAAAATCGACACTTGATGGCATAAATTGATGCTAGTTTTGAATAAAAGAAGAAATTGCAGGAAAATATGAGAAGAAGAGAGAAGAAGATGAGAGAGACATTGGAATTGCAGAGAGAGAAAAAGTGAAGAAGAGAGAAGAAGATGAAAATTTTTTCTTTGTTTTATTGTTAGTGCAACAGATGGGTATAAAAATATGAAGAGGTAAGTGTAGGGAAGAGAGAAATGAGGTATTTCGGAATAAATTGAATTATTAAGGGTATTTTAGTCTTTTTTTGAGGAAAGTGTCTATGGCATGAAAATTTTTTAGAATGTATTCAAATTTTATCAAAGACCCTTAATTGTGTTTATTTTTTTAATTTTTTCTTAATTTTAATTTTAGGAAAACTATTAACCTATGAAGCTCGATAGGTCATAGGTTTCCTCAACCCCGCTACCCCACGTGCTCTCATCTCCCTTGCACTGCTTTTGTTTACTCTCTCACGCCTTCCTCTATCACTGACTCTTGCTTCTAATCCTAGGCCCCACTCCTTCTAATAACCACTATTGCATTGTTTCCTTTTACCTAACACTTGCGTAATTCAATAATACTTCACGGCTAAAATATTAATTCAACTCTATTAACTTAATATTTTAGTTACAACAGCTACCGGGCAGGGAAAAAAGATTTTTCCCTTTATCAGAGCATTGACCTGTTGACCAGGCAGGATTACCAATACTAATTTTGACAGGAAAGATCGATAGAGTTGAACAGCTAACAGCTCATTATTGGGAGATCTTACAGGGCTGGCTGACGGAAGAGATAAATAAGAAAAAAGATTTTTATCATATAAACTGTCATATTAAATTATAAAATTTGAATTATATATAGGTTATAAATCTGGTTTTACTATTTGTGAAAGTGATTTGTTTAATCATTTTTATTTTAAAACAAAGAAAACACAAAACTTAACTACAACACATGTAAAACTTATTTTCAAGAAAAATGAAAATAGAAAAAATTGTTTTATCTCTTTTCTCATTTTATCTAATTTATCTTTCTTTACTTGTTTATTTCAAATAATTTTTATAATTTTAGTATAAATAATTTTATTCATTTAATATTAAAAATATTTTTTTAAATTATTTTACTGACATTTATTTTCAAATAAAAACGTAAAATTCATATTCGCGACGAAAACGAAAGAAACACTTCTGGGGCCCAAACTAGGCTGCCAATGGAGAAGAATCAGGCCACGGTTTGATCTATCCCAAAATTCATAACCGAACGGGTCATAAAATTCTGAGGCCAAAACTAGGCTGCCCAATTATGAAGAAGAATGAGGCCACAGTTCGACCCGGCCTATACGAGCCCAATAATCAACCTGGCTTCACGGGAGGAAAAAATCAATTACAAATGGCTATGGAGATTTCCATTAAAATTAACTATATAGATCTATTCTTTATGAAACCAATAACTGAGATAACATAAAATCAATTAGAAACTTATGCATGAAAAGTATAAAGCAATTATGATTATTTTCTGAAATAAAAATTGTGCGAGTTTTTTAATTTCATTTTGAAGATGTAGACTTAATTTGTTCACAGATTGCCAAAAGATGATGAACTAAGGAAGAGGACAACCGGTTTCTGTTCCATAGACATAATATTTCAAGAATCTACTGAGCCTATTTCTAACGAAGAGGAGATATATTTTCAGATGAGTGACGGAAATGGGAAATTTCAGTTACAAATGAACACAAATCCAAGGAAAATATAAATGCAAGGCTGAAAGAGTCTTGTATCTTGCCTTTTGAAAGGGGAAATTTCACGGGAAATTCGAGGGTCAATTAACCAAATTTCTTAATTTAATTGCAACTGTGGGACTTCCATGGTAACTTACCAATTGGACGTGTCAAATGCCTTTTGTGTAATTTACATAACATAATTCAAGAAATTTAATTTTTTAATCATATTACAAATATAAAACTATAACTATCTATCGTCCTTTTACAGAAATCTTTTAACTATATACTTGAGTTTGTATGGAATAAGATATATATATTTTGAACCTTTTATCTTCAAAGTTTAGCAGGGAAGAATATAATATGCATATAGATAAAATAAAATTCTGCAAATGCCCTTTTGAGATATGTTAACTCCAAGTTTACTGCTCTTAAATGTTGTAAGGGAATTATGGTTATTTAAGCACATAAAATAATGAAAACCAAACCACTGTAAGATGTCTATAATGTTCTTCCAATTAACTAAAGTTATGACATGATTACGTACTTGCATGAACACATGCATGCGCAAGGCCGTGCATTATTATCAAACACACGCAAAAAACCCAAAACTCACAGCGCAAATAAATGTCAAATTTCTTCCTTTAACTAGCATGACGGAATTGTCAGGTAGATGGCTAATAGCCGCGTTAAACAGAAGAATAGGCTTCTACAGCTTGATCTTGTACATCACTTCTCCCGTAGCTTCGTCTTTTTCCTTTAAAAACTGGACTTTTATTGACATAACAATGTAACAAGGACAGAATTGGAATTATAAACAGCTAAAAGGTAGATTAATAAAGTCACTACAATTCTGTTAGAAAGCTATAAACAGTTGTAACTTGCTGTGAAGCTATTGTTAGTTATAGTTAGTTAGAAATCAGTGTGTTTGTATATATTGAAACTTGATGTATTCTGTTTTTCAACTCTTTCTTATATAATAAGGAAACCATTTCTATTCAGAATTTTCACTTCTGACTTGGTATCAGAGCAGCATCGATCCTATGGGAGATCAAACTCAACCTACTTTTCTTGGAAATGTTCGATCAAATTTCCCTGGAAACAATGAAGGCGATTCTGCTCCTGGTTTATCAAATCCAGTGTTAGCTTCTTCAAATCCTGCTTTATCCTCCTCTTCATCTTGCTTGATAAACTCTCTTTCTCCAGTTTTGCCAACAGTACTTCCAAGCTCATCAATTAAGCTTCAAAGAGGAAACTATGGTTTTTGGCGCACTCAAGTCCTAGCTACACTTCGAGCCTTTGATCTTGAAGACTATGTCACAGGAGAAAGATCTTGTCCAGTGAAGGTAATCACTACTCGATCCTCTCAAAGTTCTGATGAAGTATTAACACAGATCAATCCTGAGTTCTTGAACTGGAAAAGAATTGATCAATTCATTGTTAGTTGGACGCTGTCGTCAATTTCAGAGTCTATGTATGGTTATGTAGTTCGTTGTACTTTATCAATGGAAATTTGGAGTGTTCTTGAGAGATTGTTTTTGACAGAATCTAAAGCCAGATCTATGCATTTGAGGCATCAACTTCAGAACACCAAAAAAGGCTCTCTTTCTATATCTGATTATGTGTTGAAAATGAAAGAAATTGTAAATACTTTGGTTGCTATAAGCTATGATGTTACTGATTTAGATCTGTTATTTCATATACTTAGATGGTCTTAGACCAGAGTATGATGCTATTGTTGTTAATTTGGCATCAAGAGCTGGTACTATCTCTTTGGAAGAAGCTCAATATCAGCTTCAGAGTTATGAGATGAGATTGGAAAAGTTGAATGTCACACAGACCTTGACTATGAATCATTGTGCCAACGTTGCTAACAAATTGCCTCAATTCAGTGCTAATCATTTCACAAATTTTGGTGGTTCAAATTCTCCATTCTCAAATAGCACTAGGCAAACTTACAATCAAAACTTCAAAGGAAGAGGAAGGAATCGTTCTCAAGGCAGAGGCCAAAACTCCTTTCAAAGTTTTCAAGGAAATAAACCAGTTTGTCAACTTTGTGGGAAGCAAGGTCATACTGTAATCAAATGCTATCATAGATTTGATATCAGTTATCAAGGACCACAAGCTTCTCAATCCTCTCAGGCTTTTAATGTCAATCAAACTTCTCAAGCTTTCAACACTGGTTCATCAACTCATTCATCTCCTCAAAAAACTCAAGTTTTTGTAGCCTCTCCATCAACTATTCAGGATCCAGCTTGGTATCTTGATACTGGAGCTTCAAATCATATTACATCTTATTTGAGTAAGCTTGCAACTGCACAGAATTATACTGGTTCTAAAACAGTTCAAGTTGGTAATGGTACTCACCTATCTATCACTCATTATGGGTATGGTATTTTACATTCTCCTTTTTCTTCAGCCTGTTTGCAGCTTAATAAGATACTATATGTGCCCACTATTACTAAAAGTCTACTTAGTATCTCTCAACTTATCAAGGACAATAACATTACTATTGAATTTCATGAATATGGATGTCACATAAAGGACAAGGATACCAGGCAGATTCTACTAGAAGGATTTCTCAGTAATGGGTTGTATCAAGTTCCTTTTGTCTCAGGCAAAACTGCTTCAAGCAGTAAGTCTACTTATTGTGTGTTTTCTCAAGCTTCCTCGACTCCTACCTCAGCTCTTGTTTCCTTGTTTTCTTTACTGTCAAATTCACAACAACCTTTAGTTGCTGCATCAATAGTATCATCAGCTGCAAGTGATCAAATTCTCTGGCATAGAAGGTTGGGTCATCCACACTTCCAAGCACTACAAAAGCTATCTTCTTCAACTCAGTTGTTTAAGTGTGTCAATAACACTAAGTGTTTTTGTGAATCTTGCAAGTTTGGCAAGTAGTGCCATGATTCTTATCCTAACTCTAATACTAGAGCTACTACTCCACTTGAGATTGTATATTATGATCTCTGGGGTCCTTCTACAATAAAATCTATTGAAGGTTATGCTTATTATGTAAGTTTTGTAGATGATTTCAGTAGATACATCTGGATTTTTCCTCTCAAATCTAAGGCTGAAGTTTCTAATGCGTTTAAGCAGTTTTTAACACTTGTTGAAAGACAATTTGATAGGAAATTGAAGTGTTTACAATCAGACTGGGAGGGTGAATATAGACCTCTTGCATCATTTCTTCAAGACCTTGGCATAGTATTTAGACATCCTTGTCCACACACTCATCAACAGAGTGGAATTGTAGAACGAAGACATAGACAAATTGTCAACACAGGTCTAACATTGTTAGCTCAAGCTTCACTTCCTCTCAAATTTTGGTGGTTCTTATTTCATATAGCTGTCTTTATCATTAACAGGTTACCCTCATCAGACTATACTTTGTTTCATACCTCACCTGATTATAAAATGTTAAAAGTCTATGGTTGTGCTTGTTATCCCAATCACAGGCCATATAATTCTCATAAATTTTCCTTTCATACTTCCACTTGTGTCTTCATTGGTTATAGTTCTTCCCACAAAGGATATCCCTGCTTGCATTCCTCTGGTAGAATCTATATTGCCAAGAGTATGTCCTTTAATGAAACTGAGTTTCCTTTTAAGACAGGTTTCTTTCCGGATTCATCATCCTCTTTCACTTCTTCCACTTCCAACATCTCAGGTCCTGGGATACTTCCTGACTATGTTTCCTCTTCTCCAACTCATACACCTAATCCTCCTTCACATCTTGCATCACCTGCTCTATCTAACCACAGTCAAGTTCAGTTCCCTCACCAAGTCCACTTTCAATTACTCCTCCCACTCAATCTGCAGATAGCATCAATCCAACCACTCAAACCTTCTCCTCAAACTTACCTCCTACTAATACTCATCCCATGATTACAAGATCCAAAGCTGGTATCTTTAAGCCCAAGTCTCATGCTTATACAGCTATCAATGCAAGTTTCCTTTCTTCATCTCCTGAGCCAGCTTCAATACAAGAAGCTTTATCAGATTCAAAATGGTTTAGTGCTATGCAAGAAGAATTTCAGGCTTTAAAAAGTAACAAAACCTGGACTCTTGTACCTCCATCACCTAATATGCATGTGGTTGACAACAAGTGGGTTTTCAGAATTAAATATAATTCAGATGGAACAATTTAGAGGTATAAAGCCAGGCTAGTGGCAAAAGGCTTTCAGCAAACTGCTGGTTTAGATTATTTTGAGACCTTCAGTCCAGTAATAAAGCCTTCCACTATAAGAGTTATGTTCTCTTTGGCAGTCACATTTGGATGGGATATTCAACAAATAGATGTTAATAATGCTTTCTTAAATGGTGAGCTCCAAGAAACAGTTTTCATGGCTCAACCAGAAGGATTCATTGATGCTTCTAAACCTGACTATGTTTGTCATCTTCACAAATCTTCATATGGGTTGAAGCAAGCACCTAGAGCCTGGTTTGACAAGCTCAAGAGTGCCCTGCTTCAGTAGGGGTTCCTCTCATCTAGCTCAGACACAAGCTTGTTTGTTTACAAGTCTAAAAGCACAGTCATACTATTACTAGTATATGTTGATGATATATTGGTGACTGGTAGTGATAGTACTCAAATCCAACGGGTGATTTCTGACTTGAATCAAACCTTTGCTTTAAAGACTCGTGGATCAGTAAACTACTTTCTTAGATTTGAAGTAGAAAGGTCTAAAGATTACATAATGCTCACACAGAAAAAATATGCAATTGATCTCTTGAAAAAGTGCAAAATGCTTGATTCAAAGAGCATTCAATAACCTTTGGAAGCCAACTGCAAGCTGTCATTACATGATAGTGCAGAATTTGATCAACCTAGCTTATATAGAAGTACAATTAGAGCATTGCAGTACCTCTCCATGACCAGACCTGATATATCCTTTGCAATAAATAAGTTGAGTTAATTTTTATAGCATCCTACAGTCAAACATTGGCAGGCTTGTAAACGTGTACTGAGGTATATCAAAGGCACTTCAGACCATGGCTTAATATTCAAACCATTGCAGTCATTCACACTTAGAGCCTATAGTGATACTGACTGGGTAAGCTCTCTAGATGACAGGAAGTCTACTTCTGGGTGCTGTGTTTATCTAGGAAACAATTTGATTTACTGGTGTTCTAAGAAACAAAAAGTTGTAGCAAGATCTTCAACAGAAGCTGAATATCGGGCTATGTCACTTGCTGCAACAGAAGTCCTCTGGTTGCAGAGTCTATTACACGAAATTGGTGTCAAACTAAGTGAAGTACCAGTTCTATTCTGTGATAACAAAGGGGCAGAGTCTTTAGCATCAAATTCTGTTTTTCATGCTAGAACAAAGCACATTGCAATTGATGTGCATTTTATTAGAGAAAAGGTTTTAGCAAATCAATTACAAGTTCAGCATGTGCCTTCAGAGTTTCAGAATGCTGATATCCTGACTAAAGCTCTAGCTGGAACCAAGTTCGAGTTTCTAAAAGAAAGACTAAATGTTTCTTCTAGAGACAATTCTGATATAACAGCAGAAAGTGCAAGCCAGTAGCATTGATGCAAGTTTGCTAGGATATGAGTAATTATCCTAGCTGCACTTGAGGGGGACTATTGACATAACAATGTAACAAGGACAGAATTGGAATTATAAACAGCTAAAGGGTAGATTAGTAAAGTCACTGCAATTCTGTTAGAAAGCTGTAAACAACTGTAACTTGCTGTGCAGCTATTGTTAGTTATAGTTAGTTAAAAATCAGTGTGTATGTATATATTGAAACTTGATGTATTCTATTTTTCAACTCTTTCTTATATAATAAGGAAACCATTTCTATTCAGAATTTTCACTTTTGACTACTTTAAACCCGTGTTCAAGTTGCTTGCTCCTAACAAATCAAAGCCAATCAGAAGAGAAAACTGGTTTTATATACTTTCCTTTGCGAATAATCAAGTAGAACAACCGCAGTTTCCCTTCCTCACCCTCCACCATCACAAGTTGAGCATACATTCCTCTTTCAAAAGGAGGAAAAGCATCAAGACTTGGTTTACTTGCATCGCTAACCTGCATTGAACATCTGTTGCTGACAATATATTTGAATATGTCTTCTCTATTTATAATTCAGAGATAGTGGAGGGGGAGAAATTCAGAGAGAGTGCTTCTGTGTGTTAGTTAGACAAGATAAGAAAATACTCTTTCGTGTTTTAGAGAGAGCTGCAGAGAGAGTAAACCGTGTGTTAGAGAGCTGCCCTGACGATACGAGAGCTCATATTTATAGAAAATCTTTGGAGTCTCATAGAGAGAGAGGAAGAGCTTCTCACTGTTTGATCAGTTGCCGGGCTATAGAAATAACAAGCACAAAGATACGTCCTGTTGTTATGTCACTCTATCACTGTCTCAAATACCAATTAGACAGCTTCTGAACGGGACCAACCATGTTCTACATTCAGCTTTTTCAAATTTCTTGATCGAGGAAGAAATTGACAATGAAACATATATACTTTCACTTTCTTTTTATTTCAAGCTTCAGTTGCTTGTAGTTCTTGTGAGTTGTCTGGGTGTTTGGATTTTCTTGGTTTGCCAAAAAGTATTCCTGTTTGTAGTGGCAAACCCAAGATTTTATTTTAGAGGGAACACCTTTATTATTTTAAAATTAATATTTTTTTAAATCTCAATAGTATATGAGAAGTTATTAAAAAAAACATATAAATATGAGACATAATGAATCCTATATTTCAAAATTAAATAATCATAATATAATAATCAAAGTATAAAATACTAATACTTAATAATTTATTATATAAATCTATAACAATTATTGTCATTGACGAGTATTTATATTTAAAAAACATAGCAGAATTACCTCATTGTCATGTATAAAAAAAATTTTCTTTATATTCGTAGATTAGCATTGTAATCTGAAATTCGGCTTCTATGTTTGAAATTCGTAAAAAAACCTTTTACATTAATTTCAAGATAATTTTCTATTAAATTGTTAATATTTTTTTAGACATGATTATGTCAACTTAAAAATAATTTTTCTTTTAAAATATCTCTCCATATTTTTTAAAAAATTATTAATTTACAATAACCATTACACTTTTTACCCAAAAAGGCTATAAATGTAGAAAAATAATGAGAAGAC
This sequence comes from Boswellia sacra, assembly GCA_013180625.2. NCBI lineage: Eukaryota > Viridiplantae > Streptophyta > Magnoliopsida > Sapindales > Burseraceae > Boswellia > Boswellia sacra. The sequence continues at coordinate 87,002 of SNVD02006192.1, forward strand.
TCAAGCATAATTTTTTTAAATATAAAGTTTACTAATTTTATGCTATTCGATACATATAAATTATAAAGAGAAAGACATAATACAAATATTATATATAATATAGTTTTAAAAATATAAGTTTTATAGGATACTAATTTAAAAATGAAATAAAGAAAGAGATAAAGACAATCAAAAAATTAGTTTTTTCTTTTTAAGAATGGTGTAATTGTAAACGATTAGAAGTATGAGAGCAAAATAAATTTTCAAAATTTTAGAAAGGGCCCGGGCCCCCTTGAGTCCCTTCTTAAGTCTGCCTGTTTGGTTACCCCTTCTACCTATTTTTTGTGCTTTCATTCTCAAACAAAAATTTTTTTATGTATAGTCCATGTTTGTTCACGCATTTTCATTGAATCATTCTCTTTAAAAATAAAAATAACTTTTTCTCATTTTCAAACTGCATACATAATTTGTCTTTTCTTACTTTTTTATTTCAAAATAATTTTATTGTTTTAATAAAATTTATATTAATAATTAAATATTATATTTTAATTTTTTATAGTATTTGAAAATAAAAAAAAAGTTGTTTTTAATTTTTTAAACTATAATTTATTTAAAATAAAAACACAAGAAACACATACAATTCAATTTCTTGTAAAAAACGTCAGTTTATCTCTCATTCTCATATTCAACTAGAAATTTTGAAAATAAAAACACATAATTCATAGCCAAATAGACCCGCTTCTTCTATAGCAACAATTTTAATTTTTAATTATTTTTTATACCATCGCTGCAGGTTTATTAAGTATTTATCCATATTATTTTGCTTGAACTCTAAAATTTAATTATCTATATAGTTTTCATAGAAGAAATTTTCCTTGAAAAAAGTAACTATCTTATGTGGATAGATTATCGTTGTAAACCTAATCTCTCAAATCTTTCCCTCTTTGGATGAAGATTAGGGTTTGCTATAATGATTGGTTTGAGATATATTATGTTGTACCCATTGTAATTTTTGATTAATTGAATTAAGATTGTCTTGTTATATATTGGTTTTCTTCATGTCGGTCTGAGGTTCATAAGTTCATATTGCATAGAGTTGTTACCATACAAAATTGAAGTTTCTATTCAAACAATAATTAATATCTCTACATAACTATTTTTCTCTCCTGATTTTAATTTCTTCTCTTTAGATAAGGATTTGGAATTGGTGATATATCATGGCCAATTATTGGTCAACTATATCATCAGGTTAGGTTGGGTAGAGTACTAATTAATAGAGGTTTGGTCCATAGACTGTACATGAACGTCACACTGATATTGATCTAATAATTGTCCAGATTTCTTCACTAACTGAAGTGATAAAGTTATAATTAATATTAAGTATCATATTGATAAATTAGGATTCTCTAATTACCTAATCTTGCATCAGTTTTTGTAGACTTTTTGACATGTGGATTTTTATATTAGTGAATAATTGAGATGTGTATTTATTCTCTCTACTCGTTTATATAATTTATATAACTATCAAACATTCCCTTGTAAAAAAGATAGGTAGAAATGAGATAAAGAGGGTATAGGTGTATGATCTAGCTAGTAGATGATTGTCACTTGATTAGTCATTTTTTATGTTTTTTTTTAACGATTAATTTAATCAAGATTACAAATCTTTATAATTGGTTCATCTCTCTTCATAGATTAATGGAAAGTCCTACCTATATCTTCGTGCATAATATCTCTCACAAAGAAAGCAAAAGAGAGGAAGTACAACCGGGAAAAGCAAACGCAATTCGCATATGTCATACGGTTGAGACTAATATCAATTTTCGATTGATATTTGAAATTAGTTGATATCTTTTGAGTTTGAGGTGGCCGCAGCCCCCATCGAAAACTTTTTATTATAATAATAGACATATAAATCTTCTTGAGATGAATTTTTAAGAGACATCACTTTGTTAAATTACATCATTGATTTATCACAATTCAAGAACCTCAAATTTTCAATGTAATTCCCTTGGCTAATTCAACTTCTCATAACTTCTAAGATAAACAACAGCAATAAGAAGAAAAATTGCTAAACAAATTTCTTCCATGAATCCTTTCAGTATAATTTCAATTCCAACTAAGGTGAATAAAAAAAAAATACAATAGAATAACCTATTAAGTAGATGCAGCAGTCTTGGAGGATGATCCATATTCAGGTTTCGAGTGGAATAAGGTCTCGTCAAGATCAAGAAATATAGTAATCTCGTGATGACAGTTTCTTGATCTTGATGAGACCTTAATCCACTCCAAACCTGACTCTCCCCCAAAAAGGTTTAACTTCATTGCCATGCCCAGAATTGGACGGAGAGAGGATGAGCTTTTATGTTTTGTTTTTTTTTTTTTTTTTTTGGGGTGGTGATTATTTCTTGGATGCGATAAGCAAGAAATATATATATATGAGAAGGGAAGTTTCGGAGTTGGGAAGAGACTTGAAGAAGAGGTCCCCCGGGTTGTACTTAGATAAATGAGAATGCGCGATCCTGTGAAGACATAGGCGAGTCGAATTTATACGCCATCATTATCCAATTTACACATTTATCTACCATGGAGAAAAGACAATCCAGTTCATATATTTATTTACTGATATTATAATTTTATCTTGATAATTATAATTAAGATCATGGCCATCACGTTGATTATAATCTTTAAAATAATGGTTAATTTACCAGTATTCAATTAATTAAAATCTTGATTATGAGTTTACCTATATATATTTATAGTGTAGTTCTATACGATGATCCTGGCTTCATGTATGGACATATCCTTTATGACTTACATTATTAGTTTCTATATGTGAGCTTAATTTATCAGTATTATTTATAAATAAAAGTACATAACGTGAATCCTTTAGAAAATCATGGCATACTTTATAGGGAGAATTAATTCATTGGCCATGTATATGTTGCGACGAACTACTTCCATGGAAAAGTAATGTAAACACGAAGCAAGAAACCTACGCTTGTGTTCCTGTCATTTTGATACATAATTAAGCTTCTTGTCAATAAACTACGATGAAAGACGGTGAGATGTGATGAAATTTTATCTCAGAACCTTGAATTTAAATGAGAGGATTGATTAACTCTTTGAGGTACCAGCTTATCATCCATTTTCTTGACTGAAATTTTAATTCTTATCCATGAACTTAAACAGAAAACACAGTTTTTGGTCGGGCCGACGAGCTTCACAAGGGTTGCTCTTGCCGCAAACTTCTGGAGGCACCAAAAGCGATAGGGCTAGCTCATATCCTTCTTGTTCAATTTGCCTGGACAGAAACAGAAACTTTGGTTCTTTTTTGCTGCTTTTGTTTCATCGATCTATTTGTTCATTCTTCAGCCTTGCTTTGTGGATGTTATGAGAAAGGTTAGAACGTATTGAAACATGATGAAAAATTCCAGATTGTCGGTTAAATTGACGGCAAACAAATAATCTAAGCAAACAGCTCACATGAAGCCAAGCCAGCATGAATGCCAACATCTCTCCGCCGATAGGAAGCCAGGGAGAGATCGGTTTACAAGCTGCGAGAAGCAAGCTAATGGTGCCATGAATGTGAGCCAATGAAATGAAGCCATTCCACAAGCTTCATCCAGTTATAAGCCATGTGATGCAAGTCGGTCGATCAAGATTAATGTCCATGCGGCCACGTCACTTACAATATGCAATACCATGCAAAATATACAGCTAGTGCAAGGAGAGTTTTTGTTAATTCGACATTATATAAAGCATGTTGATTTTTTTTTTTTTTTTGTAATGATGATGTTGGTGGATATTGTTTTGATGCTTGAGTTATACTGTAAAACTAGAACCTCTTGAGTGGTGGCAAAGGACATGCCTCCATAAACGTGCGTGAACTGCTCTGTGCGCTAATTACACCAACAAAATAGTTGTATAATCACTCTATCCAGTTGTTTAAACACAATCTTTGGTCGAGCTGCGAATCAACTCCAAATCGATCTATTTGTTTTGTTTTTTCCGCTGAACAGAAGCAGTTCACCTAATTAACGCGGAGAGGTTTGTTGACACGTCACAACCATATATATTTTGTCTGATCAGACGTGTGTTTTTGACTTTTTGTGGATAAAAAAATGTTGCATTTATTTTTAACAAACAAATTAACGTAATCCTTTTCTTGCTGTTGTCGAGTTTTGTGGAGAGGATTTAGATAAGATTGGATTCGAGTTTGGTGAATTATGGGGGCCAGGAAAGACTGTTTTCTTGCCGTTGTCGGTTACCTACGCTCTCAACACGGTTTGAGAGGATATGCCCATGTAATCCTTTACGCATAACTGAATCATGACTTGGATACATCTGATCTGTTGTACTGCAACCATAGGACGTCACATAGGCACCACCTAAGGGTGATGCACCTATGTGACCCATGCTGGGTTGTCCGCTGTAGTACTGCAGCTAATGTACTCAAGCTCTTCTCCTGAATCATTCATTAATATATCAGTGTTACGTTCAAAGTCAAATTCAATTTATGGTAAATTGGAGAAAACATGTTGCTATATATTTAATTATACTTTGATTGGAAATGAATTTCTTTTCAATGAAATGCTTTCACTGTAGTTTCAGCATCTAATTACATAAAAATGTAGTAACATTGTGGACCATATATCCGCATGAATGAAATGGGAAGATTTTGCTATATAAATAGGGAAGAGAGAGGAGGCTGGGAAGTGCAAGAACTTTCTGTATAATAATAACAAATCAGCTGCTTATTCTTGCTATTTCATAAATTACAAACTAGCTTTTCTTTTAACACTCATTGCATACATGACTAAATATAAGGAAGATCTTACATTTGTTAAGCGAACACTCTCAAGTTAAAAACTTAAATCAAGCTGCAAATGAAACATTGTAATGCACAAAATTTCTTGATTCCACTGCACATGAAATGGCAAATCATAACATGATGCAACTCTTGAACGCCCCAGGCCTCTTCAAAATGTAATCATTTCTCTTTTCAAATTGTATTTTTGTGAATGAATCTGTGCGTACTTAATCTTTAGATTTGCAAAGCTTAAGGTAAATTAAATTTCACCGACTTCTTATGGAAAATGATGCATGACTTAAAACTTCATATGGTCAACAATGACCATTAGATCTGTTGGGTAGATTTGGTGGTTGCTAACCGATTACAAAAAATATCAATAACATTAACATCAAACCCGTTAACAGCAGAAAGCAACCGATTTGTTGGATTGATTGCCTAACGTGATCTATTCTCTCTTTGTTTCTATACAAAAGACTTAAAAAGAATATGGTCAATTACTTTAATCGATGTTTTAAGCATATCATCCATCAATAAATTATCTCTCTTGGTAACCAGCTTCTTTCATATTACTTGCATGTGAAGAATGAAGGCCCACCTAAACTATTTTCTGTGCTTTTATATTATAATCATTTTCTTGATTTGAAGCCATGAAAATATTTCCAGAGCTGCTATAGCTCAGGCATATGTCAAAACCACATTGTCCTCCTTTTGAAGATAAAGCCAAAAATGCCCAAATTAATTGCTTTTTCGCCCATTAAAGATATATCTTGTTGGTTTAAACTTACTAATTTGCAAACAAGTGAAAAAGTTTTAAACGTGAAGTCTATCAGGGAAGAAGATGAAGTTACAGAAGAAGTCTAAGCAGTGATTGGCTGTGTACCCTAAAAATCCTTGTGTTAGCCATTCAAGCGCGGTTTGATATGAAATTATAAATTAGCTTTCTCTGCATTCTGTTTTGAGGTCCTGTGATTTTCGGTTTTTTGAGTTTTGTTGAATTTTGAGCATGCATGGTTTTGCCTTTATATTCAGTTGTCAGCTTATAACTATGGAGTCTGATTCTTTCAATTTATTTAACCAACGAATAAAGTTAGTTAAGATTGCATCTTGACTAGTTTGACTTGTGTTGACTCTTGCATCCAAGCCATCTCTTCTAATTTGTAGACTTGGAGTGTAAGCATCTTTTACTGCCACTTAATCATACACAACAGACTTTAACGTTGAAATTTCTATATAGAATCGATTTTATAAATAATTTACTTTCTCTTTTCTCTAATGATAGAAATATACTTAGAAGCTTCATTTTTCAAAGCATGTTATTTTAAAAAACTTTGAGAATGATTTCGGAATTCTGTCCCTATCTAAAGAAAAATACGTATAAAATTAGTTGGTGTAGAGTTGGTAAGATCAGCTTAATCAATGCATGCAACACCAAGATTAAGGACTGATTTGCATGGGAATAATATTAAGGAATGGACTCTCTTGCAGTTCCTGACACGACCCACCCCTAGCTACACAGGTAAATCGTGTCTAAAACTGTTCACTAAGAGAATGGTCTTTAATTAACTATTTTTTTCACACCTTTTGCTCTGTCGCTTTGATAAAACTATTCATAAAAAAATTATTTCTAGTTCAGGTCTTTTATGTAAAATACTAAAAAAAATCCTCCGAAAATTTTAATGAAAAACCGGCAGAGTTTCCCCTATAATTTGAAGAAAACCCTCTGCAAAAACACATATTTATACACTTCTAAACTATTCCTCATCCCAACTTCTTTTGGGACTTTCGTCCTTATCAACCACAACATACTAAAAGATAAATAAATCATACTCAACATACTTAATATTTAAAAATTTATACAGATACATAAAAATAAAATACTTTAAATGCATGAATAATTATTATACATCATGTGACCTTCCTTTGCATCAGAGACAGCTTAGCACCAAGCCTGTAGCACCTGGTTGGGAAGAAGAATAGGAAAAGAATGAGCTAAAGGCTTAGTGAGTGAACAAATTTTATTTAAATAAAATATGCTTTCTTTCTTTCCTATAACTCATTTCTTGAATATAGCTTTATTCAAAAATCTCATTTTCTTAAAAGAAAATTACAACGTTTAATTAATATTTAGAAGAGAACCAGTAAACTTTTCTTTTCAAAATAACGTATAAACTACTACTTCTTCCTAACTTTCTTTTAAACTTCATTCTTATAAAACAACTGTAAAAAAAATTTTACTAACCCTTTGTAAAGAAAATACTTTATATAATTCCTCAACTTACTTGCCAAAATAGCTTAATATTCTTCAATTAGATAAGCAATTCACTTACGTACCTTTACCTTGAACTCTTACTTAATATCGTACACAGTACAAAATGTATCACTATGTCTCTTTCTTTTCTATATATAAAAAATGTATAAACACGAGCCAGAAGAAATCAATTAATATAGAACTTTCAAATAATATTCCTCTCATCATATACGAAATCAGTTATTGACTTTATTTTCTAAACAACTCATAGATTGTATAACTATGAGTATCTCATAATAAAATCATATAATACATTTCTGACTAGAATATCTCATCTCATATTTATACTTAAGAAAAATTTATCATACTTGTCAAAATATCATCAAATCTCTCATAGAATTTTTTAAAACTAATAACTTTTGATTAAAAAATCTTCAAATCCAATTACTTGATTCTATATTCTTTAAAAACAATGAAAAGAATGCATATTTCGTCAATCTTATAAAATAAAACTCATGATGATATGCTAAAATCATCGCTTCAGTTATGTGATATATATACAAAATATAATTTTCTTAAAAAATCTTCTTTCAAAAGAAACTTTGTGAATCTTGCTTCTTTCTCAAACTAAATCATATAAACATATTCAAAACTCTTTTCATTATACTAAACAAGTATCCTGAAACTGTCTGATCCTGCCTGACGAGATCTAACATTGCACAGGCAGAGCTATCTGAATTTTCTCTTACCTGGTGAGATCTACATCACGCAGGCAGAGCTATTTATACCTGGCGAGATCTAACATCGCGCAGGCCTACTATCTGAATCTCCTCTTACCTGGTGAGATCTACATCACGCAGGCAGAGCTGTCTGTACCTTGCGAGATCTAACATCGCACAGGCCTACTATCTGATCATACGCATGCGTAGAACTGCCCCCAAAGGGTTAAAGCGCCCAGATCACACGGCCCAAATCCTCTATGTGTGTCTGAACGGGCCCCAAAGGCCTCTATCTTTCTATCTGAAATCTGCTGTCTCACTGTCTAAGTGAGCTGGGTACTAGCTTAGTATAATATAATTAAACTTTCTTATTTTTGCTAAAACTGGTTTCCTTTCAAAATTTGTTTCATATGCTAAATCATTGCTTCTCAAGCAGATTTATTAAAATTTGTAAAACTTATGTAAACTGAAACCCATAACATCTGAATCCTTGAAAATCCATAATAAATATTTAAAAGAATACTTGCAAATACTTTGAGAAATCCTTTAAATCAAATTGCTATAAAAAAAATATGATCATATTCTGCTTTTACACTTTCTATAAAATAATAGAATATGCATCTATAATAATATGGAAAACAATTCATGTATATATAATATGAATCTTTCTTTAAAAGTGCTATATCTTTGTTCAAAACTAATTTTGAAACTAAAATTTATGTCTACAATCATTTTAAAAACTAGCTTTTAAACATCTCAATAATCAAAAACAAGTATAACAAATGGGTTTATTTACCCTTGAGAAATACAAAAGAAACTAACTTGAATTCTTTTAAATTCGCTACATATTCTCAAAAATTCTATAAAATGCTAACTAAACATAACTAAATACATATTAAAACATATTTCTAATTGTTCAAAAAAAATAAATCTTCTACTCTTTCTAAAACTTTCTAAAATATCCACAAAAATAACCTTTTAGAGAAATCATTATAACTCATAAAATAAAATACTTTTCATCTCACTATAAACCAGAATTTATATTTTTATCTTAAAATCTCATACTTTGCATATAACATTCTATATAACATTATTTCACATAATTATACTTCAAAATTTAACTAATTCCCAAAAATTTTAATTTAGAATTTCAAAGGTTTGCAAATACTTAAATATCATGATTTAACTAAAATCTTTTTGACTATCCTAAAATTTCTAGAATTTTGCATTCAGGTCCCTGCAAATTCAGTAACAGGTTTCTAAATTTATAATTCAGCCCCTACTGCTGAGCAGTTTTAGAATTTAACATTGTCACCCCTGCAGAATTAACTTCAAATTTCCAAAACTTTTTCTTTTTTCTTTTTCTTTTTAATTTACTATTATTCTGAATATAAAATCGCTCATCATTTTATAAATCAAAAACACCATTTCTTCAACATATGTATTTATTTAAGGAAAATAACTAAATACCTCAATTTTTCTATACAAATTCATTTAATTATAAATGTCTATTTTCCAATAATAAACAAAAACTTTCTACTTTTAATTAACATATAAAATATATTCATTCTACAACTTCCACTTTAAATTCATTTTTCTATTGTATCCAAACTTATCAAAATAACGCTTACTATATATTCAAAAACTAATCTATTAGCACTACCCATAACTATCACTTCTATCTAAAATTTAATATTTATACACATTTATTTTCAAAATACATAAATCATTATTATCTATTCTAAAACATTTAATATAACTCAATTAATTAAACTAATAATTTAAATTATATGAAAAACCATAAATTTAATACACTTTAATATAATATAAAATTCTCGAAACATAATCCACTCACTGAATTTAAGCTCTTTTATGAATGAATAATATTATGAGAATTATTTGATGGTCGGAAATCTTAACCGGAAATGTCACCGGAAAGACGTCGCCGGCGAGTGAATACTGACCGAATTTCGTTTCTCTCCGATTTGCAAAATTCGTATATCAACATGTAACAAAACTGATATGGTTAGAAAGAGCATGGAACAAACTTTAATTTAATGTAAAGATTTACCGGTAGCTCACCGGATTTTGGTCGGAAAATGCATAGGAAGCCGTCGGCTTCCACGCTTCGATCCACAAAAACGGTGAAGAACCCAAGGACAACACTTATATGGATGAAAAGAGGACATTACAAGCTTCAAAATGATATATTATGGGACTCGAGACTCACCGAAAATTGGCCGGAATCGCTAGTCAAAGCCGACGGCGAACAGTAACCAGCGATGAACAGTAAAAACGGATTTTCCCCCAAATTTTCAGAATTCTCCCCCCTCTTTTTCCTATTCACCCTCCCTTATTTTTATAAAAAAAACTTTTGGGCTGGGCCGGACCTGGCCTTCTTCAAGCCCAATGGCCCAATGGGCATTACAGTTCCAGTACTTCTCACAGTTCTTTTATATTTACTTTTCTAAAATTTAACTTGTTTTGAAGTTTTGCGTTATATTTATCACCCACGATTAGGTGATTTGTATATTCTTCATTTTCTTGATTAAATGAATCTATAATACTATAAGAAAATTATAACTAATCAAAAGGAATGTATTCCTCACCTCCACTCGTGTGCAGAGATTTCGGTAAGCGTCAATCATCTACCTTATTCATGGAAGCCTTCTCTATGTCTACTAGAGATTCAAAGGCGACCAGAAAAGTATTTCTGCCCAGTATAAGGGACACTAACTTCAATAATGAACGAGCTGATATGTATGGTACAAAAATCAAATAAATGTTCGGAGAATTAAAATGCGTAAAACTGTATATATAATAATGTTACACCATCCAGGCATGCATGAAAATAATGAAAACAAACCTATAGTAGGGAAGTTGTGCGACATATCACGATGGAGCAAGTTTTGTACTTCCTTAAGAGCCAAGTGAAATCTTGACTTGCATGCAAATTAACCCAAATTTGTTAGCAAATACTCAAGGATTTTTTGTTACTTAGACAATGGGAAGCATATAATTTCAAAGAGAAACACCTAGAGTAGTTCTTGAACAAGCGTCAATTAGCTTTAAACCAGTCTTTCTTTTTATCTTACAATTAATAGCTGGAGGATCAAGAACACCACTACTATTAGTTCTGTAATAATCACACACTTATTGGTTGCCTCCCTTATTGAATTAATATATTCAATCGGAAATCACATCTTAAATTGATAAAATTAGAAGAATAAAAATGTAGTCTTTCTCATTCGTTGGGGCATGGTTAAAGAATTTTAAAAGTTCTACCGAAAAGGCTTTCGTTTTACGTAACCAAACCCTAACACTCATTTTCATGACCTCACCCTGGCCTATATATATGAATCTTTCATTAGTTCTCTGAACATACATTATTCCACCTCCAATTTATACTTCTTTCATTCGCTAGCTATGGCTGAGGAAATTCTCTCAAAGAAACTAACTATTACAGATGTTAATAGGAGACTCTCAATGAAAACAAGGTGTCTCGAATCTTTCCCTCCTTTTGCTGAAGGCCAGCGCGCTCAAGAGATCTGGGTAGAGGATGAGGAAGGGCAGCAGTGGCCATTTCGCTTAATCATCCGTTCAGGAAGGTATAAGAAACCCGTGTTTTCTGCCGGATGGCTTAGATTTGTTAAGATGAAGCATTTGCAAGCTGGTTTGAAGGTGCAGTTGCTCAAAGAAGTGAATGGTGATGTTACTGGAGGACACAAGTATAAGATAAAACTCAAGAGACCTGTCACACTTTTCAACGCCGTTATCGGTCACGCACCTTGCACTCATGCCGTTTAAAGCTTTATTGTTATCAATAACTTGGTCTGCTAAGGTTTAAGCTTTGTGTTTCCAACTTTGAAAATTTTGTTGAAATGGTGTATCTAGTGCTGTACTCTTATGACCATCGTTTATTTCTAGTATTTCTTTATTTGTATTCATCTGCTTGATATGGTTATGTAATCAGTGGATTCTTCTTTACAAACTCTGAGTAGCTCCGATCCAAATGCTTAGCAACTAATATATCGTAGCTAGTGCATCTGTGCCCCAATTTTTTCTCCTACTGACAGAATCACAGCATCAACAAGCTAAGGAGGGTTGAGTGCAGGAAGATCCACTAATCACCAATAGTATTCTGTATATGTCAATCACTCTCCTTCTCCACGTCCAAAATCTTCTCTTTACCTTCGTATTGTTAATTTCCTGTAACAGCTAGCTAGGGTTTCCTTTTTAATAATTTTTATGTTCTATTAGCTGTTAATCTTCTTTTCGTTTAGATAAGTATACATGTTTCTTATGATTGGAAGTTGAGATGCTTCTTAATTCTTCGATCTGAACTGTTTTTATTCTATTCTGAGTAAGATATTACTTTTTTTTATTTATATTACATTTGAAACGGGTGTCTAGGGTATTCTGATCAAGACTTAGGGTTTTTACAGCATTATTATTGTTTTACAACCTACTATACTTTGTTTTACATTGGAAATGATTCAGTGTTAGTGTTTTCATTTGTCCTTTTGCGTTTATTGACTCACGGAATATCGTATTGTGATTAGTATACTTTTCTTCTTGTGGGTATTAAGTTGATGAACTCGATCCTTTATGTGTTTCATGTTAAGATTTGACTTTGCACCATCCGAATTCATTTCGAGTAGTTTTAAATATATGAGCCACAATGATTAAATGTTATATATATGCACTCTTGCTTTAATTCTAACTTCCTTCCTAATTGAATTCGTGCAGTTGCAATGAACTTTTAGGTTCATATAACCTCACTTGATTGATTTATATGTACTTTTTATTCTCAAATTGGATCAAGACTGCAATCCTTTCTTAATTTGTTCACCACTTTATGCATGAACATTTTTACCCATTTTCTCATGGAGAATGAAAAAGAAAGGACAACTAGGAAAAGCTTTCAGAACTTAACATCTATCTGATAGAACAATGTCATACTTTTGAGATCGTGTTGACAGAATGTCAAAGTATGTATTTTTTTTAATTAATTATTCAAGAATAAGAAAAATTATATGTGAACGGCTTCTTAATACTAAGTCCAACCTTAACTCTTATTTACAGAGATCGAACTAATAATAAAGTAATAAACGTATAGTTTCAAGATCTAATAGCTCACTTTGATAATCAGTTAGACGTCTTTTCATCAGTTTTGCAATTGTTTCCTGTTGGTTCATCTCTCCTCATATATTGGTGGAACACCTTATGTCACTAGTTTCATACGGAGGAGGTAATTAATTGCATGGCATTAGACTCGAGAATGCGATACAATTGAGATCTTGTGTTAGATCTCATAGCTAATTGCTCAATTAATTAGATAATTTTAGATGGGTGAATTTGGATTTTAATTGTGTTAAAAAATAGTTAAAACACTATATTTCAATTCAGCTCTTATTACCTATAAGTTTAGTTTAGATCAAGAAATTTTTTAATATAATATCAGAGCTAAACTAACCTTACATTTAAGTATCCAAATCGTTCCATATGAACGGACTCTTACTTACAAGCTTAAACCTTTAAGCCAAATGATTTCTTAACAAATTTAACTTATAAATTCTATAGAAGGAGACTTATTTAAGTTACTGGACGGGACCTTGTTTTTTTGAGAATCCTACACCCATAAATGTAGTATTTTAGGTCAAGTGGTTTCCAGGGCGGACCTACACTATGGCCAAAACACACGGGCCCCTCAAATTTTGAAAAATTCCTAATTACGCCCTTTATGTAAAAGCCTCCTAAATAAAAAATTCTTTGAGCCCCTCCAAATTTTTAATATATTTGTAAAGCTCATAACTGTTCAAGTGTTTTGTGATAAAAATTCTTTTAGCTCCCTCCATTTTCATAATTTTTTTGAATAATAACACGATTACTCTATCATATTCATGACTCAACAATACTTATTTAAATTAATTAACTAGTAAAATATATTTTTTTAAAACTTTATTGAATAGAAACATGAGACAATATTGATTTTATTTACCTTTTATCTACTCGAATTATATTTTTTTAATAAAAAAAGACTATTGTATTAAAGATATAGGTTTAGATATTTGTATAATATGCTCATTTTTTAACTATTTTATTGAAATTTATAATTGCACTCCATTTTTGATATTTTATTTGAGATTGATGATGTTTTTAAAAAAGTAGAAAGTTTTTTAACATGCGTGAATATGTTTTATTGATAAATATTTATTTATATTATTTGATTTACATCTATTTATAATTATAAGATTAAAATAAAGTCAACCTCTAGATTCTTAATTCGATGATTAACTAATGTGAAAATTATAATAATTTATTTTCTTTTATAAAATATTAATATTTAATAAAAAAATTATTTTTTATCCTACCAAATCGACCCCTAAACTCTAAATCCAGGGTCAACCACTGAATGCTTCCTCAAAAAATATCTCAAGTGGTCACCAAAATTATTTTCTTTTATTGCTCGATAAGTATCTTAAGTGGTCAGAGTTGACAAATTTGGGGCCATTATACCACATGCTAATAAATTATTATTACTCCTAGAAAATTCTCAAGATATATAGATATTTAAAATTCATAATTTAGTTTACAGAATTCTCTAATAGAAACCTAGGTAATGGAGAAGAGGCAACGAAATTAGGTTATCTATTTGTAGAGAGGAATTAAAAAAAAAAATTGGAGGCTTACAAATTGAATATAAGTTTCTAAAATTAAAAGTTTTATATAACATGGTTTTCAATGTTTGTCATTTTTTGTTTTATTGATCCTTTTAATTTTACTCAAATGTCAAAGTTGTTTATGTTGATCTCAAAACCTTAAAATTTGAAGGCGTATTTTTGTCGAGTAATTTTTATTTCAGTCTCTCGTGTTTAAAGCAACAAAGGTTACTTAACCATAGATCTAGGACGGACTCTGTTTATTTTGATAACCATATTGGAGATTTTGTAACAAAGAAAAGTTCAAAGGGTGTATTTGATATTTTCCAGAAAAATAAAAAAGCTTGCAGAATAGTCAGCATGATAATAACTGTGGAAGATGGGAGTTAACATACCTCAATCAAGATTTTAGATCATTTGATCGATGGAAGAGATTATAATACTTCATTGTCTTCGTTGCTCATGTATTTAATTTCCTCCTCTGCATTTGATCGAGTGCAACACCTCTGGCAAAATCAACACTTGTTTTTTCCACCCAAACTGGTGACAAATGAATATTATATTCTAGGCTACTGGCTTCATGGCTGCTACATTTAGCGATGATTTCTACAAGAAGAAATCATTCGTGCTTTTCTGCATAACTAAGGAAGAGCAGACTAACAGATAGCATCGGCAGCCGGTTATGGAGCTGTGAGCATGGACGACTTCTACTGGTTATTGAAGGGCTTCAAAGAGGCTACAGAATCAGAGAAGCTACAGCATGTTATGCATAATTCACAAGCATGCATATATAATCAAACAATATGAGAAGTCCGTATTTGAAAAATAAATTAATGTTAATGGCGGTTTGGATTCCGTTCTCTGCATTACAAGTTGATCAATACGACGCCCTTGCTTGTCCCTGCTAAAAAATAAAAAATTAGATGATGATCACTATGATGATACGCTTGAATTCAGCCAAGACAAACTGATTATAAAATGAATATTAAACTAGGGGTTGTAAGCCAGGAATTTGTTTTCTTAGGTTAAACAAAATCTGTAAATAATAGCTTATGCCTTATGGATTGATACCAAGAAAGTTTTCTATATTAATCCGCAAAAGCAAACAAGTACTAAGATTGTCCCATTACTGTACATAACGATATTCATTTTGTCTTCTTATAATTTGTATTTTTCAAAGGGTTTCCATTACGTTTTTTATATGTCAATATTTATCCTTTTTATCAAAGCCGGCGAGGGAAAGTGACGAAGCCACACATTTAGGCTCGAGATGCTTTTATTAAGATAACCCCAACTGATAGGACAAATGACATATATACCCCTACAGTTTGGATCAAAATAAGGACATGATTCAATGTCAATGCCAATGGGAACAGGGGAAAAACGCTGACGCCCGAAGGTTTGGGTTAAGTACAGCGACACCCCTATTGTTTGGAAAGTGAAGTTGAACCCCCAGTTTAACGGAAATAGTTAACGCCATTAATAAAAAGGAAGCATATTATAATCTTTTTAACATTAAAAAGAATAAAATAATATAAATTTGCTGCCTTGGACTTTGTAAGATATGTGATTGCATTGGAAATTGACATTTGATATATAAAAAGTAAATAACTGGGAGATTAAAAGGTAGTCTTCGTTTACTTGCTTGAGTCTTGGAGCATAAGCAAACTTCTCCAAGAAACATAAATTTGAAAATCCATAAACATAGCTTGAAGAATCATCAAAGAGATTGTTGGTAGTTGCTAGAGGACACAAAAACAATCACGAATAGGTTGGGGATGCAATATTGGTTCCAGGAAAGGGATGGAAAAGGGTAAGTACAACTCTTGGAAAATTGTTAACTTTTTGGTGTGTTAGCCAAGAATCAACAAGATAAAGCCATTATATTGAGTCATCTTGTGAACTTATGGCTTTGTAAGAAAAAAGATTTTATCTTTTTCTAACTTCTATTCAAAAGGAGGTTACTTTTTTGTTGTTTTTTCGATTTAAATAATGTAAAATGTTAGCAAACTCTTATCTGTTTGTGAAAAGTTTTTATTTTTAATGATTTTCTTTGTTTTTGTTATAAATCATCTAAGGTTAAGGTGTTTCTCTATAGTTAGTCGTTGTAATGACTACCTTGCATGCATTTGTGCATAGAGTTTATGCAGAAAGCTGATGACGATGACATTGCTAACTAAATGATAATTAAAAAACCAGTTTTTTAACTGACTTTTGTGAATAGTTTTGTAAAAGTATGATTAACAATATGGTTTTGATTGATTTATGCAAATTTTAGGGTTTCTTGATATCTTTAGGTGAAAGTAATATTGTGTTTTTCTGTTTTAATAGGAGAGTTGATAAGCATGTTGCGGATGGAGAGGATGATGATTTTTTAGAGGCAACTGATTCAATTGTAGAAGAACAAGTACAAGGGTCTGCTAATAAGGTTGCTGGTGAATTTGGCCAGCCTAATCAAACTGCTAATAAGCAAGTTGCTTCATTCTCTGAAGAGCCTTCACAACAGTCTACTAATGAGCTAGTTATTTCACTATGTGAAGAGCCACCACATGAGCCTACTAATGAGCCAAATGCTTCACTCTTTGATGAGTCAATACTTGAGGCAAAAAATGATACCATGAATATTGATATAGATGAGGCAAAGGAGAGGACAGATGAAGCCAATGGAAAAAGAGTGAATCGAAATAAATCCTGAGAAAGATTTTTATTGGACTGATGATGACTCAAATGATGAAGATGAAGATGAAGATAGAGTGATAGTTGGTAAATGTGATCCAGGAACTCAAGAAGAAGATGTGGACAATGATGGTTACTTGTCAGATTTTGATGCTGCAAATGAAAATTTGAGTGGTGAAGACTCAAGTGGAGAAGAAGACAAGATAGGTAAGATGAGCAGAGAAATGTCAAAAATTGAGTTTGGGAAGGAGGTTGTAGTTTTTAAAGTGGGTCAAATATTCAAAAATATTGCTCAATCTAGGGCAATGTTGAGTGAATATGTTATTCAGGAGGGCATTCCTATTAAGAGAGTGAAAAATGAGAAGAGGAAGGTACAAGCTAAATGCATAGAGAAATTATGTAAGTGACAAATTTATACATCCAAAAGTAGAGGCACTAAAAGCTTTGAGATAAAGAGATATAACCCTAACTATTATTGCAATAGAACCCAAAAGAATCCAGAGGCTACATCTACACGGCTTGCCAAAGAGGATGGGTCACTACTCAAATCTGCGGGGGAAAAAGTCTGGAGCTAGTAAAACAAGAAATATTAAAAAGACACCATTTAGACATATCCAAACACAAAATACATAGAGCAAGGATTAGATTTTTAATTTGTGAGAACATGGATCATATAGAATTTTATGGCAAGTTGAAAGTTTATGCAAACGTGGTCGTTAAAGCTAACCCTGGCTCAATGGCAACTTTGGTGGTTGATACCTCTCACATACCAAATAGCCCCATATTTAAGAGGTTTTTTCTAAGTTTCTCTACACAAAAGTACGGATTTCTAAATGGGTGTAATGGCTTTATTGGGGTTAATGGTTGTCATCTCAAAGGGTATTATGGAGGAGTGCTTCTATCTACTGTCTCTATAAACGCTAATTTTGGCATTTATCCTATAGCTTTATGCATTTGTGAGGTGGAGAATAATGAAGCTTAAGAATGGTTCTTATACAATTTTAAGGTTTTTCCTTGGGCCATTAACTGAGAAGCCTATTGCAATAATGTCTAACAGACAAAAAGGAGTAATAAATAGAGTTGTTGAGCATTGACCAAGGATAGAGATTAGACAATATGCGAGGCGCACACACACACACATATGTATAAATGCAAACTTGAGGAAAAGATACCCTAGTAGTCAATACAAAGCCATATTTTGGGCAATTAGCAAAGCGACAAATAAACCAGACTTTCATAAAGCAATACACACAATGAAGTATATTGATGTGAATGCTTATTAGAGGCTTTGGGACAATCAACCAAAGCATTGGAATTTGAGTTTCTTTGATGAAGGGGTGAGGTCAGATCATGTTACAAATAATATGTCTGAATCGTTCAATGGTTGGTTAGGTGATAGTAGATGTTTGCCTGTGTTGAGCCTCCTTGAGCATTATAGAAGGAAAATAATGAGAAGGTTTCAGAAAAGGAGACAAGTGGTGGGTGACTAGGTCATACCATTATCACCAAGAGTTCACAACAAGCTGCAATATGTGATTGCGAAGGCAAGAAAACTAATGGTTTTTTAATCAGGAGATGAAGATCATGAAATTATAGCTGAATTTCAAACTCCTACAAGAACCTATCTAGTAAATGTGGTTCAAAAGACATGTGACTATGGGCTTTGGGAAATTTCAAGGTTTCCATGCATGCATACAATTAGAGCATTGTCTTTTGAGAGGCTTATTCCACATAAAATCACTGAATATGTTCACTCTTCACATACCATTCCATAATACAAGGCAATATATAGTCAAATCATAAAGCTAGTTCCTGATCAACTGATATGGCTAGAAGTGGATGGTCAAAAGGTTCTTCCTCCTCCCAAGAAAGCCAAGATAGGGAGGCCTACCATTAATAGGAGAAAAAAACCAAATGAGAAACAAAAACAATCCAAGGATAAAATGGCTAAATCAATAACTTGTGGATACTGCAAAAAACTTGGTCATAATAAGAGGACATGTCCTAAACTTGGGAAAGCAACAAATAAGTCAAAAAGGAACCAGGTATTATCTCATTCATTCTATCTAATTCTCTTTGATTATTATTTACTTAAACAATTGGAGCTGTTGAAGTAACAAAATTTATTTTTAATGTGTTTCATGGAACTATGGTTGTGGGGGCTTTGATAGAAAGGTGAGAGTGCTAAAATTAGAGTTGCTATAGTTACATCAGATGCAACAAGAGTTGGTGGTCATGGAGCTATTAGTAGTCAACATTGAATGAATCAATCCGGTGCAATTAGAGTTGCTAGTTATGGAATTGCTAGAAGTTTATCCAGTGCAAGCCAAGCTACTACAAGTAGCTATTCCATCTCAAGGTGGAGCAAGTGTAGCTAGGCCAACTCAAGTTGGTAACTAAGTTGGTGATTTTTTTTTTTTTTTGGTGAAAAGCTGTAGTGATAGATGACTTCCATGGGCTTAGAACTACTTTTTTTGGGACTTTTGGATTCTAAATAGTACATACTGTCTGCAATCATGGCCGACTCAACCCCTAAGCAACTAAGGTAGTTGCCTAGGGCCCCAAATGATTGAAGGGCCCCAAATGATTGAAGGCCCCCAAATGTTTTGGTTTAGTATCTAAGGCCCCAAAAATAAATATCAAATATTTATTTGTATTACCAAAAAAAAATTTGTAACCAAATTCCTTACTAATTACAGTTAGTCTATTATTATAGTTAAACTCTAATAAATATAACCTCAAATTATTTCTTTAAATAGCTTATTTTCTCATAACTAATTCTATAAGAAATTAAAAAAAAATATTAGATTATTTGTAGCTTATTTCCTAGTGTATTTAAATTCCATTCTAAGTTCTAATAACATCTTTGAGATTAAAATTAATTTTTTACATTACAAATATAAGATATTACTATAAAAACTAAAATATTTAACTTTGTACATGTTTTCTTATATTACAAACTTACTTTCAAATCAATTACTTCAAATTCTATCATATTTTGTTAAAGCAAGCAATAAATATTGCATATGATCATTTTTACTATAATATTAGTTAACGGTACTTTTATTCATTCTATACTTTTTATTATTTTGAACTTATCAATATTAGTTCATTCTTACATATTGATTTGTAACTAACAAGTTTTTAACTTTAAGCATGTTAAATAGGGAGTCTAATCTCGATAGGAAAAACTTAAAAAGAAAAAAAATAGAAAAATTAGTTGATTTTTTAGAAAAGGATCTTGATAAATTTTTAGAAAACAAAAAAAAAAAGAGATGTTGACAATTTAGTAATGGAATAAACAATATAAACAAAACCAACAGGTGATAAAATTATTAAGGAAAAAATAACTTTAAATATAATAGTAATTAAACATTTAATGATAACTCTCTTTTGTAGGATCTATATTATAGATAAAAATAAATTGATTAAATAATTCAAGTCTTGATAAAATTTAATTATATCCTTAATATTAAGAATAAAAACACCTATTTTATAGTTTTACCTTAGGCCCCAAACTTCCTCCAGCATGCACTGTCTGTTGTTTTTATTTTGTGAATTGTGTATCATCTTTTGGTGCACTATTTGGTATAAATAGGCATTTTTTGAATGGAACTTGTATATCGTACACACCATTCTTAAAAGTATGTTAGCAGAGTGTTCACATGTACTATGAGAAACTTTATTTATGTAATGTTTATGATGATACTGGTATTGGATGTTGCTAGGAATGAAGGAAAAATATGACTGAATCAGTCATTTTATGCTTCAATTATTATTATTATTATTGTTGTTGTTATTATTATTATTATTATTTTGCTATATTATGTCAAGTTTTGTTGTTGAAGTTCAATCTCCAAATTCTTTTCTAATGCAATAAAAGGTTTCGATGGTAAGTGAACAAAGCACTGTGTGAGAGAATTATGGGCTTTATGCTGTCGAAAAGTTTATTAACTGCTTTGTTGCTACAATCAGAAGCTTGGGAATCCCGCAAATAAAATAATTCTTTTTTTTTTGTTTTTGCTTTTTCCTTTGTTTATGCTTTTCGTTTTAATTTTAATGACGATGGTACAGTACAATGCCTTTTGCATTTTTAAATTCATGTGATAGCAAATATAATATTAAATAAGTGTACATATTGTACAAATAAATTATTTTAATATATCTCAATACGACCAGCAAGGATAAAAATGTCGTTGCATAAGGCATTTGAAATCTGTTACTAGAATAGTGTGACGAAGTGGTGAATTGGGGGCTCAACGTCACTTTTCAAACAGCGGGGGTCTGGCTCTTTTCCTCCCTTGGGAACAAGGGCATTAAAATTTGGAACTTGACTAATACATGTGATGCATTATTAATGCTGCTACGGTCAAGTCAGATAAAATGATATGTATTTTTTGCACAGTAATTTTTGCGTTTAACTAAAAGCAATTTTGTCAATGTATATAGAATTAATTAAGTTGGTTTTGATGGTGATCTATTAATGTATATATTATTAACATTTAACTAAGGTAACAATTGACAAGCATGATATATATGATTTTGTTAATGTTATATATTTGTCAAGGAATGGATATTTTGATACAAAGATTCGATATAATTTATTAATATAATTTTTTAACCATTAATCTCATAAAATTTAATAGTTGAAATTGAAAGTACAAAAGTTACATTTAATACTATCAACTTATCAATCACCTTAACTATTAGATCTTGTAAATCAACGGTTACAAAATTTTGTTTAATTTTATATAAAAAAAATTGTATAAAATCAAAAAATCTCTTCTCTAATTGTTAATATTTAAATCTAAGTACTTATGATCGTTAAATCCTTATTATTAGCAGTTTATAATATCGATTCAGATGCAGAACGTCAAGGGTAAAACTGCCATCAAGATTCTTCAGAAGCTGACGTTCTCCCAGATCCAGGAACAGGCTAGAAATTAAGCTGAGTTGCTAATGGAATCTTCACTCGATTCCTAGCTAGAAAATAACATTAACATAGATTTCCAACTTTTTGCATCATATGTAATAACAATTTATAAACAACCAAATGTTTCATAGATTGTCCAAAATTTTTACACAAGTTAGAAATAATTAAGAGGTGTCAGGGCATTTCATTTGATATTAAACATAGAAAATTATTTCTATTAACCTCCGCAGATTAGAAAATTATTAAACATATATAGAAAAATTTGTAAGTAATTATGTTTTTTCTCTTAACCCATAAATATTAAATTCTATTGGAAAAATGCACAAAAAAGAAAATGCTAGGTTGATTATTCTAAGTCTTAGTAAAATCATATATAGTTTATTGTTTGACTAACCTTAGCTCTCTTTATTGCCTAACCAAACTGAATGATAAAAATATCAAGTTTTACCTCAATTTTTCAAATGTAGAGTTGTATCTCGATAAATCGACTTATCAATACTTAAACCATTCTGTAAGACAATTCGCTATACACTTGTCTAGCTATCTAGAGATACTCGTTAAGCTTTGACAAGGTGTCAAGATGTCATATTTGTTTACTCACAAACTTGACAATTGGTTAAACTGTTCAAAAAACAAAAGGGGTTTACTAAAACTCAAAATTGCTACTAAGAATTGACTATTCTTTACATTTTCCATTTCACCCTTGACTATTTCTACATTTAATTTGGGCAAATTACATATAAATCCTTAATATTTTCAGCCATTCCTGTCGACAACCGCAAGAACAGTATCAGTTGGACGAGTGCATTATAATTTGTAACTTGATTGATGTGAGTAATTCATTACTACTAAATAATGGGACGGTAAAGTCAAATAACATTGTTTTATATTGTAATTTATCCCTTTAGTGGAAGCAATTTTATCAATGTAAATTGTTTTGATTGGGGAGCCAGTGGGTCATCAATGTGATAACATTGTAGGATATTATGATTAATAGAAAAACATTTTATTTATTAAATTACTTTGAATAGTAATGTTAGATTGTTATATAGTATTATAGGTTCCCAAACCATACGATCGACTTCCTAATATGATATAAAAATTATAAATTTTGTATTTTATTTTTTCACATTTAACACCCAATCAATTGTCTCAGTAACTATAAAATTATGTGGAGCTATTTACACCTAGAAAACTGCTCCGAATACCCATTTATTCTTAACAGCATTCACAAAAAATTAAAAATTAAATTCTTAATACCAAAACCACCGGTAAGTAGATCTTTACTTTCTTTTATCCAGCGTACTCTTTACACCATGAATAATCTTTAACATCCAAGTTGATCTTCTTTTCATTACACCTATGATTCTTTTTCCTTGTCAAGTAATATTAATCATTTGTGCTTCATTTATTTGTTCAATCATAAATCATTTAAGGCCATAAACTTTTTGCACTAACAACAAAATAACAAGTGACTCTGGATTCATTTTTCATTTAGGGGGCGTTTGGTATGGGGTTTAGTTTTATGAGAATGAGATTCATATTGTTGAAAAAGTATATAAGAATCTGATCTCTGAAAAAGTTAAATTACTGTGTTTGGTTGATCACGAGAATTTTAGCCTTGATTTTTGTAGAAATCAAATTACTGTGTTTGGGTTATAGATAGGAATGTTCTAATTTCATTTAATATGTTAGTAAACTTTATAAGTAAGATTTCTTTTTAATGTAGATTTCTTTTTAATGTATCAAAAATACTTATTTTATTTTTCATATTTCGGTATGAATTACTAAAATTTAACATGAAATTTTGAAGATTTTTCTAATGTACTAATTTTTAAGATTTTTAAATTTATTATATAAAATCATCAAAAGTAAAACTATTGTTATACTTTCCTTGGCTTTTTTTTCAAACCCGTCACTATCTCCTTTGTTATTTTATTTCCCTCTCTTCTTCTTCCTTAGCTTTTTTTTTTCTCAACTCTTTTTTGTTCTTCACCTCTCATTGCCATCACCACACCTCAGTTTGTGGGCCACCTTCTTTTTGTCTTTAATCGGCAAGTCATTAAGTTTAGGATTTCTTAAATTTGGGTTGTCTTTGTGTAGATTGTTAGGAGCCCTAGAAGTCAAATCCCTAACCTCCTCCAAATTATGGTGGCTGATGGTGGCAGAGAGCTTTGTTGTTGTGTGAATGGCAGTGGCGGCCTTTTTTCATTATTTTTTTATTGGGTTATGGATTGTGGTGGTGGTGACCACGAAGGTGTGAAAGTGCATGTGATTATGGATTGTGGTGGTGGTGGCAGCCTTTGGTGGTGTGTGTAGCTGCAGTGAGCGGTGTACTATGGTGATTCTGTGATTTTGTTGATTGTGCAATGGTCGTGCATAGTGGTACGATTTTGGATGATGAGATTGGTTTGTTGGTGTTAGTTTAGGATGTCGATAATGTAAAACTCAAAGGATGAAAGAGGTTCACATTACGCCCTATTCGCTGGCATTTGAAACCTGTGGGAAAGACAAATTCCTAGGTTTAAAGACACATTAAGCAAACCAAACAAGGAGTTAGCTTCACTTTCCCATTCCCACGCAGACAACCTTCCACACCGAACACCCCCTTAAAGAAACCCTGTCCGAAATGTATTGCTTTAACCTTACCCAAGTTGCTTTTATATGTGTAGTTATAGGATTCCCAAAAAAAAGTTATTCAACCAAGAAATCTCATCTTGCATAATAAAGCAATTCATCCCCTCTTAATTCACTTAAACTTCTTCTTTAATTTAAAACCTTATAAACCCAATGCAAAGTTAAAGAAATGACAGATATCCATAATCTATACATAACATAATACGCCTGCCTATACAATCATTTAGGGTGTGTTTGGGAGGTGGACTTGAATGGTGGGACAGGCCAATTTTAGAAAACTCTATCTTGGCTCATCATTGTTGTAGTTTAGGAGACTGACACGAGACAGATGCTTGGGTGTGTTTGTTTATGTATTTTGAGTTTTTATTTTCAAAATTTAAAAAGAATATAAGATTGGTTTTAAATTTTTTGAATTTTGAAAATAACATTTGATTGATATTGATTTAAATGCATTAGAAATTATGCATTTTCATAAAACAATTTTTAGGAAATATAAGTAAACACAACCTATTCCCTGCGGTTCCCAATAGTCTCCAATTCTTGGGACTCAGAAGACCGACCCGGGCCCGTTTGGGAGTCAGGACTAGACTGGACTGGACTGAGATTGGGATTGGGATTAGGACTAGACTAGATTGGACTGGACTATAGATAGTACTATATTATGTTTGGTGTAGTATGGGACTGGACTATATTAGTATATAATAAAATTTTAGAAATCAATTTTTAAATATAAAATAAATTATTTTAATCAAGTTTGATTTAAACAAAAATTAATTTAATATTTATTAAAAATATTTAAAAACTTGTTAATGCTTTTATAAAAATTAACATATTTTGCATTTCATTAGGAATTAATTATTATATAAATTATAAATAATAATTTTAATATTTTGGATTAATTTTTAATTATTATTACATCATTTTTATAAGTGAATAATGAAGATTAATTTTGGATAAAAATAATTAAATATGTAAATATAATTAAAAATTATACTATATTATGAAATTATTACAAAGGTGATATAATTATTTATTATATATATAAATTTCTATATTTTATTAATAGTTTTTTAATAATATTTCATTTTTATTATATGAAAATAAAATTATTTTGAAATTAGTAATTGAGTAATCTAATTAATTATCGTATTTATAAATGTTTATATTATTATATTAATTTTTTAATAATATTCTATTTTATTATATAAAAATAAAATTATTTTGGATTTATTAATTGAGTATTTCAATTAATTATTGTATTTATAAATGCTCATATTATTATATTAATTTTTAAATAATATTCCATTTTATTATGTAAAAAATTATTTTGGAATTAATTATTTGAGTAATTCAATTAATTATTATATTTATAAATGTTTATATTATTATATTAATTTCTTAATAATTTTTTATTTTATTATATAGAAATAATATTATTTTGGAATTATTAATTTATTAATTCATTTAATTATTGTATTTCTAAGTGTTTATGTTATTATAATATTTTTTGTAATATTTCATTTTTATTATATAAAATTAATATTATTTTGGAATTATTAATTGAATAATGTACTTATTTATTATATTTATGAGATTTTTAATTTTATATTAATATGAGTGTAATAATATTTCTTTTTGCATTATATTAATTTTTCTAAAATTATTAATGATAATATATTTATTTTTAATTTTTGTTGATAAATATTTTATATTATATTTTTAATGTTTTTATTAATAATTATTTTATTTTATTTTTATTATATTATATCACTTATTATTATTAATTTTAATAAGATTAAAAAATAAAATATTGGCCCAAACTTGGGACAAGTTGTCCCATGAATTGGGCACTATTGGGACTAGCATTAGTCTAGTCCCAATCTCCTTAAAGTGTTCCAAACAAGAGATAGGACAAATAGTCTTAAAAATAGTCCAGTCCAACCTTTTGTCCTGTCTCCCAAACATGCCCTTATTACAGGTCTCTTTTCCCAAGACTGGGACTCTATTTTTTCCTTTATATAATAATTATTAATAATTTAAAATAATATGATTGATAAATAATTATTAAATAATATTAATATGTGATAAATAACTATATTATAAAATTAATTCTTTAAAATAATTTATATTTTGAAAATAATACTAATTTCATATAAAAATAATAGTTATATAATTGGTAATTATAATTTATTTATTTCATATAATTAAAATAAAAATAAATAAATAAATAAAGTATTATTAGATAAATATTAATGCAATATTATAAACGTCTATAATAATTAATAATTTTTTAAATAAACTAAATCTTTAATTATACATAATTATTTAATTACTTTCATCTAAAATTAATCCTGATTACTTGTTTATAAAAACAATGTTGCAATTATATGACAAATAACCAATAATATTAATTTAAATTTTATATAATAATTAATTTACAAAATAAAAATATTTTGCGTTATTGTTATCATAGAAATATTAATAATTATCCAATATTTTTAGTCTAAAATTTAAATTAATTTTATTCAAATTAAACTTGAATACAATTAAATTATTTATAGTTAAAAATTAATTTCTAAAAAATTATCAAATGATAATGTAAATCAATCACATGCTACATCAAATATAAGACAATACTATAAATAATTCAGTTTAGTAGTAGTCCAACTAGTTCCAATTGTAGTTGCAATTCTAGTTTAGTCTATACTGGACTCTCAAACATGGCCTTATAGTTTAAACGAGTGGAGACATAGTGATACACTTGACTGTAAAGAACCTAGCCACCACAGATAACTCGAAGTTAAACAATTTTTTTTTTTTTTTGCTTTTATAATTAATATACAAGTTTTGACATATCTTTATTCATATTGTTTTAAGTTTCTCTAATTTAGATCAATTAATGCTGAGAAGAAGAATTAGGGTTTTTTGTTGAAGAATGCTGTATGTTTATAATAGTAATTTAAATGAAAGACGAAAGATATTTTAATAATAAAAGTTATTTTAAAAAAATAGGTGTTCAGAATCTGTTTTGGGTGCTAATAGCCTCTTCTTAAAATTTTATAAAGAGATGTCCATGAGAAAGAAAAAAGTTTACCTCCGTGGTAAAATTAAAATCATAGTTTGCCGCCAATGGCGCGTGGGATCCACAAAGAGTTCCCGCTCATTTCGGGGATCAAAATTCAAAATAGTTCCAACATTCCCCTCTAAAGCTTGTTTCATTGTCTCCACTTTCTGTCTCTTCCAGTCCAAGAAACAAATGGGTCGATCCGCCAAGCGGACGATCCGAGTCGAATCGGATGAGGAAGAGGATCCGATTATAGGCGTCCCATCTTCGCCTTCACCTTCACCACCTCCACCTCCACCAGCGGCAGCTAAGAAAGCAAAACACCAACAGCAGGACAGTCGGGCCGAGTTGTTGAGGCAAGAAAAAAAGAAGACCCGAAAGAACAAACCCAACTCCGACCTCTCCCTCGTGGGTCCACCTGTTCCGACTACTGAAGCTCAGAAGAAATGGCCTAATAGATACACTTATAAGAACTCTTCCAAGGTTGCACCTTTCTTCCTTTTTTTTTTCCTCGTTTTATTTTTCAGGAAAATGTTTTTGTTTATGCTTTCAGTTTTTCTTTTTTTTCTTTTTTTTTTAATCAGAAGAAGCAAGGAGTTGTGCCAGAGATTGCTTCCAGTAGGTGAGTTTTTTTCTTTCTTTTTTTTTTAATTTATTTGTTGGAGAATTGATGATTATTTCGTTGGTGATGCGTATATTAGTAGAGGTTTATTTGGGTAATCTGCAGTTTGTTTGGATTTTGGCATATTGAAAAGCGCTTTTAGAAAGCACTTAATGAACGTTTTTCCAAAAAGTACCACCTCTTGTATTTTTTTTGGTGTTTGTTTGAAATAGATAAATAAAAATGCTAATTTTGTTTTAAAGGGAGTTTTTTTAATAAAGGACTTGATAAATATTTCTCAGAAAAGTACTTATGAGTTTAAAAAGTTGTTTTGGTACTTTTTGAAAGCATTTGATAGATGTTTTTCAATGAAGTGTTTTTAAATGTTTTGTGAAAAGCGTTTCTGTTGTTTACGAAAAGACTTCCAAATGCCCCTTAAAAGTTTTTTTTTTTTTTTTTTTAAATCAAGTATTTAGATACACTTTCTAAGAAAAATGTCTATCGATCATGTGCTTATTTAAAAAGGTATTTTAACTGCTTTTCTGACTTACAAGCCACAAAAAAGTACATTCTCTGAAATCATTTGAGATTAATTTTCTATTCTTTTCGAAAGATAGAGCTAATGATAGTTACAAATGTAATGTTACTAATTATGAATATAATGATTGACATACACAATAAAGCTTGTAACTTAAATGTTATAATTAGTAATATTTTTAATTTGTATGTTTTATGAATCAACTGTTATTGCTGTAGTCTTGATTTTTCTGTTCCGGGTACAGAGGATCAAATGACGACGAAGACGAAGTTCTGCAAGCCAAGTGTCACTTCACTCAAGCTATAATAGATGGGTGCCGCTACAATCTTGGTGACAATGCTTATGTCAAAGTAACCACTTAATTCCTTCTTTTGCATTTTTTAGTTTATGCCTTCATTGAAATTGCTTCTAAGTTCACATATTTGTAATCCTTTATTTCCAGGCTGAGGATGGAAAGCTTGATTACATTGCTAGAATCATTGAGTTATTTGAGGCTACTGATGGTGAACCATACTTTACTGCTCAATGGTTTTACCGGGCTGAAGACACTGTAAGATTATTCCATACTTACTCGTATCTTTATAATCAGTTTGGTGTATTAACTTGCCATCTTTGTTCATTTCTAGGTCATCAAGGACCATGCAGATCTTGTTGACAAAAGAAGAGTGTTTCTTTCAGACGTTAAAGATGACAATCCATTGAATTGTATAGTCTCTAAAGTAAACATTGCCCAAGTTGCCCCAAATGTACGAGTACACACTTAGTTGTATTTGCCCTGTTTTACTGCTTCAATTGTTGTATCCATATCAAGGATCATAACTAGTTCACTCCACCTTGCAGATGGACTTGAGGGCAAAGGAGAAACAAATTCCTCCCTGTGACTTCTATTATGACATGAAATACACATTGCCATACTTGACTTTTGCAAGCATTGTAAATGGTAATGTTATGACAAGACTTTGTTTTTTGTTGTTCTCCTTATGACCGTCATATTCTATTTTAATTTTTCCATTCTGTCAATTAATGTGGATTGCTTTAGTGACCCAGAAAGTAATAGAAGAGACAGTGATACATCGACCATTTCAAGTGAGAGTGGTTCCAACAGCACAGCTGGGAATACTGAGATGCGTTTGCTGGACTTATATTCTGGCTGCGGTGCCATGTCTACTGGTCTATGCATCGGTGCATCATTATCTGGAGTGAAACTAGTTACTGTAAGTAAATAATTGAAATTTCTTGTCCTTTGCACCACTTATTAGTAAATTCTTGTATTTATGCAAATATTGAATGTTTTCCTTTTAACTGATTGGGACTACATTGTTTCTTTCTGTTTGTCAATTTAGAGGTGGGCAGTTGACATAAATCCTGATGCATGTAAAAGTTTAAAATACAACCACCCTGAGACACAGGTACATTGTCCTTCAAATTTAGTAAATGTTCATTTGTTAATATGCTTAAGACTTGTACATGTTAATTCGATGCTTCAGCAAAATATATCTTCTGGATTATAATCAGGTGAGGAATGAAGCAACGGAAGATTTTTTATCTTTACTGAAGGAATGGGCAAAGCTATGCCAGCAATTCTCAGTGTTTAGTTCAGATAAAGAGCCAGAACGTAGTTCAGATTCAGTTAGCAAAGAAGAAGAAGAAGAAGAAGAAGAAGAAGAAGAAGAAGAAGAAGAAAGTAATGATGAAGATTCTAATGTTCCTGATGAAGATGAAGAATTTGAAGTAGAGAGGTTATTAGCTGTTTGCTATGGTGATCCTAATAAAGTGAAGAAACCTGGATTGTATTTTAAGGTATTCAATTTTTATTTGGACGAGATATGCTATAACGTGACTTTGCCTAATTTTTCCTTTTTCTTTCTGCTAAGTTCTATATGCTCAACAATGAGCAAATTCTGTCTGATTATTTAATTTCCTCATAATTTTTTTTGGAATGTATATCTGAAAATTAACATTGTTTTCGGTTCTGCATTCACCCTATATCATATTTACCAGAATTGTCTTTGTGCTGTTGACAACCATCTTTTGTTTAATATATGAAACCTACAGGTGCGCTGGAAGGGATATGGTCCGAGTGAGGACACCTGGGAGCCTATTGATGGCTTGAGGTACAATATATTATTGCATTGTGTCTGTGTTTTCGTTGTTGCTTGAAAATCAAATGATTGAGTCACTTTATATCTCATCAGCAATTGCAAGGAAAAACTGAAAGATTTTGTGATAAAAGGGTATAAGTCAAATATATTGCCTCTTCCTGTAAGTCCCTCATCAAATTTTTTGTTATGAACATGTTGTCTACTCTTATGGTTTTCTTTCCTTACGGTTTTCTGCATAGTTCCCTCCTTTTGTTGTTTATTTTCCTTTGCACATCCATCTAGGGTGATGTTGATTTTATATGCGGGGGACCTCCATGTCAAGGAATCAGTGGTTTCAACCGTTTCAGAAACTTTAAAGCTGCCTTGGAAGACATTAAAAACCGTCAGCTGCTGGTGTTCATGGACATTATCGAGTACTTAAAGCCAAAATATGTTCTAATGGAAAATGTTGTAGACATTCTGAAGTTTGCTGGTGGTTTTTTGGGTCGCTATGCTGTAGGACGTCTTGTTTCTATGGACTATCAAACACGGTTAGGGACAATGGCAGCAGGCTCTTATGGCTTAGCACAATTTCGAATGCGGGTTTTCTTGTGGGGTGCACATCCTTATAAGGCAATAAACTTTCAATTATTTTTTCTGAAAGAACCTGGCATAATGAGCTATGGGATTTAATGGTTTTTTTTTTCTTTTCCCAGAAACTACCGCAATATCCATTGCCAACTCATGAGGTTCTTGCCAAGGGTTATATTCCTACTGAGTTTGAGGTATGTGTTCTTAAACCAATGGTGTTGTTAGCACTGGTAACGCTTGCTTATTGAGTTCTTGTCTTCCATCCAGGAAATTAATGTTACATATACTAAGAACCAACCTTGTCAGCTGGAAAGGGCTATTCATCTTGGTGACACAATATCTGATCTCCCACCGGCAAGTCACTATTTGTTGCTTCTAAAACGTATCCTTAAAATAACTTGTTGAGGACGTTGGAGAGTTTTCCATGAGATGTGAATTCTTCTTTGAAATTTTCTTTTCCTCTCATCTTAGGTCACAAATGATGAGAGTGAGGATGAAAGGAAGTATGGGACAGTAGCTCGCAATGAGTTTCAAAAATATATCAGATTAAAGAGGAACTGTAAGCTTAAAAAATTGTATTTTTTCAGTATCATATTTTTGTTATAAAATTGCAACTGAAATTGGTTTTTGTATGTTATATATCCTTTGTATTCTTATTTACACGATCTGCAACATAAATCTTGTAAAACAATAACCTTGTGAGACTTTCTCATCTTTGCAGCTGTGGTTAGTATTTCTACTCCTCAAACTGCATCGCGTCCCGGTTTGCTGTATGATCATCGGCCATTGAAGTTGAACGAAGATGACTATGAAAGAGTCTGCCGCATCCCCAAAAAGAAGGTGCTTTAATTCCTCCATTAGGCCATGATTTTTGTGCTTCCAGTTCATTTTGTTAATGATCATGACTAATTCTGAGCTTTTTTTCTTAGGGGGCAAATTTTAGGGACCTACCAGGTGTGTTGGTTTGTCCAGATAACAAGGTAGAATGGGATCCATCGGTGGAAAGAATCAAGCTTAAATCTGGGAAACCATTGGTATTATATCTGAGCTTAATTGCCTCCTCATCTTTTCGTTTTTCATGTCAAGCTGTCTCATTCGTCTGATTATCTGTATAGGTCCCTGATTATGCTATGAGCTTTAAACGTGGAACATCAACCAAGTAAGTGAATTTATTCTGAATTTTAGTTACTACTCAATTGTTGTGATATTATTGGTCTAGTATCTTATACATTCATTGAAAAATCAGACCGTTTGGTCGTCTTTGGTGGGATGAAATTGTCAAAACAATTGTGACAAGAGCGCAGCCTCACAACAGGGTATGCTTTAAATTAACTCTCTGTTCTGTTCATGTTCAACTTTACTCAAATATATATATCTACCACTTCATAATACCATTATTTTGGTAGAATGTCCTTCATCCTGTACAAGATCGAGTACTCACAATCCGTGAAAATGCAAGATTACAAGGGTTTCCTGACTGCTATAAGCTTTTTGGCACTGTCAAGGAGAGGCAAGTGAAGTTAAATTCACTATTTGTTTCTGCTGGTTTTCATGGGGAGAGGAGAGCTTTCATGTGGAGTGTCATCAAGTTGTGGATGTCTCCTACTCATTGTTTAATTTTCTCCATTTTTCAGGTACATACAAGTTGGAAATGCTGTGGCAGTCCCTGTTGGTATTGCGTTGGGATACACCTTTGGTCTGGCTTGCCAAGGACTATCTGATGACCAGCCCTTGACAATCCTCCCCTTTAAGTTCCCCAATTGTCTTGAAAAGTCGTCTTCAACCCAGATGGAAGAAGAAGATTCTGCTTAAAGTTGGGACTCAAAAAAATTTGATCTCCTAGTTTAGTTCATTTATTTCTACCAATTTGACTTTTTAACATTATCAGTCGGCAATTAATGTGCTGGCTACGAATTGGTCACTTCTGTAATTGCATCATTGTTGTTGAGGAACTGAAGATGAGGTTTCCAGCAAGAGTAGAGACGGACCCTCTTCTAAGGCTTTCAAAATGTCAAAATTCTGTGGAAAAATCAATGAGTTGGGAAGTCTAGGCATTATCCATTCTTGTTGTTCTTGCTGCGTAGTGGTTAGTGCCCTCCAAATGCAATGAATCTCTATTAACAAACAAGAGTCTTCCTTTATAGCTGCTACTTGGAATGCACATTGTCAACAAAGTAGTCACGATTTTGAACCACTAAATCTGGGATTTTTGTTATTTAGAGTTGCAGCAAGTTTAGCAAAAAAATTTTCCTAACAGCAAATGTATGTACAGTCGTTCATTTGTTAGGTGTCACTTCAATATGAGTATGTTAAATTTGTTTCATGACTGAATAATCGTATATGTAGTTGTTGTAGGGTGCATTTAGCCATAGATTAAAGACAAAAACAATTTTTATGGTCTTTACAGCAATTTGCCCTTGATAATGCTACTGTAGTGAAGCAGTCTTCAATTTGAATTAGAAATAAAAAAATCTAAGTATAGACTTAGAAAAATAAATTGGGATAGCATTGACTTGTTGATAGAAATATCTCAAATATGGATGGTTGAGGAGTTCGTTTACAAAACATACGAAAGTTGAACACGAAACGTGATAGATCCCGAAAATGATTTCAATTTTTGTGGTCCATAAAAAAGCAATAATTTAATATAATTATTAAATCATGAAAGGGCACGCTTGTGGCCTTTGAACTTCTTGAAGAACAAAAGAGAAAAAAGAAAATAGATAAAAAATGGAAACAAGTCGCATCTATTTTCGGGCCAATGGAGAATACTTATTGCACATGCAATGATTCCCATACCTCTTGAGTTTTCTTATTGAAATCCCCATACATTGGTTAGTAGCATGAGTGGGTGGACATCATACGTCCCTTATTAATTTTTTTTAAAAATTTTTTTATTTGTTATTTAAAGGGTATAAATCAAATTCTCTCTCTTTATATTATTAATTAAAATAAATTGGTTTGATAATAATATATTTTCAAAAAATTGAAAAATTTTTTTGACACCCCAAAATTTGGCTTTGCAACTTACGCTCCCAAGTTTTTTAAAACTAATAATTTAATCCCTATTCCTTAGATCCTCACTAGTATTAATTTTTACTAAAATATAAAACTTAAACTCATTTTGAAAACTTTTGGGTCTAATATTAGTCTAAAATGTGGGGTGTCCACATAATAAATGCAGAATGGCAAAGTCAAATGGGTTTAGTAGAAAAACTAATAAATAAAATTATGGGCTTACATTCAAATAACCCAATCTCTCGTTGGATTTATTAATCGATTTGGACCACCATATTCTCACGCGTATTAGTGCTTATTTTAATTAAAGCTTCTTCTATTAAATCGTTTTAGAATATATAAACCACCAACACGTGATGTGAAAATCTTCTCATATACTATTTAATATTAAAGTTGTTGTTTATTTTGAAATACACACATGTAACATGTACATATAGATTAATTAAGCTACTAAATATGATTAAATTAATAACCTAACCTCATGCCCACTTGCATAATGTAATCACTATTCATAGTATAATCATAAAGTATATACTTTGATGATTCCTTGTTTGGTGCCTTGCTTTGTACATTGAAATAGAAACAATCTTTTCATTTATATATTAGTGCTATAATATTCTAGCTTGGACAATGAATGCTTTCATCATCAACATTGTTTATGTTTCATACTTTTGGCTTTAAAGGGTTGCCAAGGGTGCTTTTCCTTACCTACCCAGCCACTTAAAAAAAAAAAAAAAAGGAATGCTTTAGGTATCTTCGACACTTTCTCTACAAATGGGAATCTTCATTTCATACAATCTTTGAGGATTTGAACTATAAAAGACAAGAAAGTGATGCATTGCAAATTGGTCTCATTTATAAATTTAGTAATAAATAAAGGATCTTACAACTCTTAAAATTTTAATTCAAGATTATGATATACATAAAAATATGCATTGGAGAAAACATTAAAAAAGAATCGAATTATGAGATTTTTTTTTAAAATACAATAAATTCTTTTTTAATCTCAAATAAAATATTCTCAAGTTTACTTTATCTAATATATACTCTATGAAAATCAAGAAAAAATTGAATTTTCAAACGAAACAATCACAAATATCTATTAAAGAACAGAAATTAACTTTGTAATTTGATAAATAATTCTCATAATAAATTGAAAATTATACATAAGGAGTGGATGGATTATGTTGACTTTTACATCATGTTGTCCACATGCACTAAAGTTTTTGAAAATGAAATTCCGCGTTGAGACTAATATCCAATCACTCTTAATCGCCATTTATCTTACAAATACTTTATCTACTAAAACCGACAAATTTGTTTTTATTTATTATATATATATATATATATATTTTAAACGTGATGAAATTGAAAAAGAATTGTCAAATCATGGAACCATTTCAAATTTTCACCAAACAAATTTGATATGTTTTTCTAAATAGATTAATTTCACTAAATAAATATTTCTTATTTCTATTGTAAGTCACACGGAAAGGGAGTCATAAAACAATAAATTATAATATTTAATAAATAAATTGACTTATTTATCTAATAATTTTATGTCAAGTCAAATTAGATAAATTGAATGTATATCTAAAATTATTTGATGCTGAGTTTTTTAAAAAAGATCAACAAATTGGTTATTCTTTTAAACTTGCACTCTCCATGACATTAAATAAAACAAAATATGGACTAAGTAAACTTTGCAACTTTTAAATTAAATTAAAAGTGTTATCAATATTAGAAAATGGGAAATTTTGGTTTAAGAATGATCAAAATTTGAGAAATTTTTGAAAATAATTGTATATTAAAAAATTTAGAGGTCATGATCACTGATAATATTTTTATAGTTTTTTATTACCGTATGTTCGTTAATGAATCTAGTATTTTTATTTTCAATTGAATTTAAGAATATAGGGTTGATTTTGAATTATTTTAAATTTTAAAAAAGATATATAATTGAGATTGAATGTAAATTATATTAAAAAATATGTAATATAAAAACAAGATTTGGATTAATAAACACAGCAAAACTCCAAAGCTTAAAATCTCTTTTTGATTATTGAATTATAGTATCTTGGGTTCAACAATAAAACAAAAATTTGTTTATAAGGTTTTTAAAATGAAAATTGCCACGTGGAATATTGGATAAAAAATGACCGCTTCTCTCTAGGTCTAAATAAAAACATTAAAAAAATAATAAATGAATTAAAAAAAAAAAGCCTCTTTTTCTCTCTTTCTTTGAGACCAAAAAGCCGGGAACAAACAAACTTCCACTTTCTTCTCCTCCTCCTCTCTCTCTCTCTCAACTGCAGCAGCTCTACAGAATGGCGGCGATCGGTTCGGTGGAAGAGTTCTTGAAGGAATGCGAGGTGTCCGGTGACTCGGCGTATGGCGCTTTCCGATCGGTGCTGGAGCGGCTGGAGGATCCGAAGACGCGCACGCAATCTCGGATCTTCATGTCGGATCTTCAGAAGCATGTCGGTGACTCCGAACAGTGCCTCCAGAAGTATCATTTCCGGATCCAAGACATCGTGTTGGACCAATACGAAGGTCCATTTCTCGCTCATGCACATGCACTGCACGCTTGCTGAGTGTTCGTCTGCCGTTGATTTTGTCGACTTCTCTTCAGCTTATTTGATTGACTTGAACTGGATTTCAGTGGTATTTGTTCATTTAATTTATCAGCTTGTTGTTATTATTTCTTTAAAAAAATACTTTTTTCTCTATTTTTAAATTAAATATCTTTTGATGAATTTAACGAAATTGATAACAGGTGACAATTTTAGAGTATGTTAATGAATATGTTCACCATTTGAAAGGCTGAAAACTCAGTTTTAAACAAATTTTATGAAAATCTTTTTGGGAGGTACGTGAAGATTTTAGACGATATTTATTGTAATTTTTCATCCATTTGATAAAGCTTTCTAGCAGTTTCGAAACTTTTTCCTTGTTTATTCTTATTTTGACTTGTCAAATGAAGAGACCTTAGTTCAAGATATTTCTTTTTCATTAATATTCATGACATTTTAGTGATTTCAAACTTATTTTTAGATTCAGATAAAGTAGTGTAATGAATTTTTTTTTTTTTTTATATATATTTATATTTTAATTGGGTAGTTTTGGCTTTTTTTCCAACCAATCACAATTTGAGAAATCTTGAGTGGCTACCTCTCGTTGTCTTTAATGCAGTTCCCAAGAGGACAAAAAACGAAGCCTCAGTTTAGTTTTATTTTTTGTCATCTTCTGAGTCTTAGAAGCCCAATACAAGCTTTTACTTTTCACTGTTTGTTTTGTCTTTTTTTCCCCTCTATTCTGAGCGTTCTTGACAACCAAAACCTAATGGAAGACAATTGGTTTCACTTTAAAGTCTCTTTTGGATTACTTATTTTCCTCGGAGGTCAAACTCCTGCAATAGGCGGATTGACTGTTTACAAAATTATTGGGAAGTGGATTACATAAGATTGGTAATTGTCAATGGAAACTGAAAATGTTGAATTTGTCTTGTGGGTAACAATGTAATCCTTTTATAATCGTTAAGCTTATTTATCTTATTTGAACATTGTTAACTTAATCTCGTTTGTATTAAGACCAAGTTTTTATTGTTTTTGCATTCTTATATTTTGTCAACAGTGCATGATCAAAATTCTGTGGATTCGTTCTTGCATCTGTTTGAAGTTCAATGTAACATTAGCTTATATAAATTGTCTGTAGTCAGCAACAACATTTTTTGCTCCACAGTTCTGACCTCCATGAATAACTTATATGCAGTCCTCAGGCTGCTTATTCATCTTTTGGCATACCATAGAAGACAATAAGCCACACCTCATTTTAAACCTTAAAGGGAAAATTAGATGTTTTCGAAGAGGTTCCGAGTGCTTTGGGCTAATTTGCAATATTACAGGTTCATTTTGTAAATGTTTGAAAACTGGAATTAGTGGTCCTTCATCTACAGGTGGTGAAGCTGTTGCTGGCGCTTTTAAGAATCTCACACATTCAATTTTATCATCTGTAGCCCACTGAGTGTTTTTTTGTGTCCTTCTTGTCATCTCACTAGAGTTATGATAAGATTGTGCTCTTTCTCATTTGCCCAGCAAAAACATCCATAAGTTATATTCACTTTATCATGGTTGTTGAATTTGCCTTCTTTAACACTCTTCTTTGCAAAGTACAGGATACCAGGGGCGAAAAAAATTGACAACGATGGTGATCCCTAGCATTTTTATCCCAGAAGATTGGTCATTCACTTTTTATGAAGGACTGAATAGACATCCAGACTCTATCTTCAAGGATAGGACTGTAGCAGAGCTTGGTTGTGGGAATGGGTGGATAACCATTGCCATAGCTGAGAAGTGGCTGCCTTCGAAGGTTTGTTTTTTTTTTTTCTTAATTCCATGTGGCAGATTTTAATAACTTCTAAATCATTCATATGTTCGTTCCTGATTTTTATCCTTTTTGCAATGTTGTTGATTTTTTATAAGTTTAAGATCTTGTTGATGTTTATATTAACATTATTGGCACAACAGGGTTGTGTTTCACTGCATATTATCATGTATTTAGAAAATTATATATAAATGAGCAAGTGGATTTCAATTCTGTAATTGTTTTTACGATTGTTGAGTAAGTTGATGATCTAAGCTTTTAACAGTTCTTTATGGTGCCCAAATATCCCTTTTCAGGTTTATGGTCTCGATATCAATCCGAGAGCGATAAAGATCTCTTGGATAAGCCTGTACTTAAATGCTTTGGATGAGAAAGGTCAGCCCATTTATGATGCCGAGAAGAAAACATTACTAGATAGGGTGGAATTTCATGTATCTGATCTACTAGCTTATTGTAGAGATAATGACATTCAACTTGAGCGAATTGTTGGATGCATACCTCAGGTATTATCACAATCTATTGCCCATGTTACATCCTCTAGTGTATTACTTCTGTGAACTTGTTTAATCCGGTAACAGACTGGAAGCCTAGTGTGTCCACAATTGTTAGTTTGACTTGTATTTGCCTCATTCTCTTTTATCCTTGCAGATTCTTAACCCCAACCCAGATGCAATGTCCAAGATGATCACTGAAACTGCGAGTGAGGAATTTTTGTATTCATTGAGTAACTATTGCGCACTTCAGGTTGGTAGAGATTCTTTATAATACAATGTTGATACATATCTGACAGGCCCTATATTCAAAGGCAAATACTTGAAATAATTTTGATTTACTACATGCATTTCTTGAATTTATATTTGCTGTCAGGTGTCTACTTATGCTTGTAACAGTTTTGATTTGAACCTGCATTTCTTGAGTTTATTGTTTCAACTGGTCAATTTCAATCAGGAAATAAAGCAACCTGGCCCAGAGTGTTGTAAAAGTATTGAGTCCGACGGATGGCAAAAAGATGTGTCTCTTTTAGTTTAATTTTCGGCTTTTCCCTCTGGCACTTGTTTGCCACAATATTGCTTCCCAGGATTAATGTTTGTGGATATATTCTGAAAAAAACATAAGTCTATGTCTTATGTACTTCTGATGACTGATAGCTTATAATAATTTTGATATATCACCGTTTTGGATGGGTGGAGGTACGTTGATTATTTACTATTATCTTATATCAAGTTGTTGCATCTTTAAATTGCCATGACTTAGGTCTTTATCTATTTAGTTCTCATGTCCAGTTTGGCTTGGCCCTAAAACCATTGGTTATTGTGAGCAATAATGGCACCGCACTGAGTTAGGAGAATTGTTTACCA
This sequence comes from Boswellia sacra, assembly GCA_013180625.2. Taxonomy (NCBI): domain Eukaryota; kingdom Viridiplantae; phylum Streptophyta; class Magnoliopsida; order Sapindales; family Burseraceae; genus Boswellia; species Boswellia sacra. The sequence goes on from SNVD02006192.1 coordinate 127,306, forward strand.
TCTTCAAACATTGCCTCAATTGTGGTTTTCAGAAATTAAGATGATATGAATTTTATACATCATAAATATGAAGAATTCAAGATGTATTCACCCCATAAATACTCCATTTTTCAAAAAGACATAGCCATGCAAATTGCAGATGAAACAATAATGATCAATGTGCCATTAATTTTTTATTGCTTACAATTTTCATTTTTCCCCTACATAGGGTTTTGTGGAAGATCAGTTTGGCTTAGGTCTGATTGCTAGGGCAGTTGAGGAAGGAATAGCTGTTATCAAACCTATGGGGATCATGATCTTCAATATGGGAGGTCGTCCAGGAGAAGCAGTTTGTAAACGCCTGTTTGAACGACGTGGTTTCCATGTCAACAAGCTTTGGCAAACTAAAATTCTTCAGGCAAGTGAAATACGTTTCAATTGGAAACTATTCCTCCATCCAAATGTGGTGCTCATGAAATGCATTTTTGCAGGCTTCTGACACTGATATTTCAGCCTTAGTTGAGATTGAGAAGAACAGTCCACATCGTTTTGAGTTCTTCATGGGACTTTCTGGAGATCAGCCTATCTGTGCTCGAACAGCCTGGGCCTACCAGAAGTGTGGGGGACGTATCTCTCATGCTTTATCAGTGTACAGTTGTCAACTTCGTCAACCCAACCAGGTCTGTGCTTCATTTATGTAATCTCTATACAGAGGTAACTAGATTTGAATTTAGAAAAGAAGTAACATGGTGATGTTCTATATGAATCGACAGGTTAAGAAAATTTTTGAGTTTCTTAAAAATGGCTTCCACGATATCAGCAGCTCTTTAGATTTATCTTTCGAAGATGATTCTGTTGCCGATGAGAAGATTCCCTTCCTAGCTTATCTTGCCAGTGTTATGAAAGAGTGTTCTTTATTCCCGTATGAGCCACCGGCTGGAAGCAAACGATTCCGTAATCTAATTGCAGACTTTATGAAAACATACCACCATATTCCACTCAATGCTGATGTAAGAAAGCTTTCACTTCACATCGATTATCTACACATTGTTGTATGCTAGTAACCTTGCTCTATGTAATGTTGTGATATGTAAGACTCGTTGAAATAAAAGATGGGGTTTTGCTATATTGAAAGGCCTCTGCATGAAGATAGGATATGATTCCACAAGGAAATATCCTGTGTTTTCAATACATATAAGGCATCTGATAGAACTGGAATAAAGAAAAATGTTGCTCTGTGCTTGTTAATGAGTCAAGACCTGTAATTATGTACATGTTACTCTTTTGCATGCATTTTCATGCATTGACCTTTGAGTTACTCTTATCATCTTGACCTGTGATCAACCAGGTATAATATGACTGAAAATTACAAAATTTAGTGGCCTAATGTCAAATTTTCGAACATACTAAATCAAAGACATTTTGAATTTTATTTGGAAAATTTTAATTGGGAACTTGTTATATTGATAGATTTTATAATTGGTATAATTTGGAACTCTGCCTATCTTATTGTAGAAGTGTAAATAAAATGACATTGAGGCTAGTTGTTGCTGGCTTACCTTGTGGATAAGGAAAAATAATTTCTTTTTTATTTCTCTTGGCACCCATAGTTTTACTTGAGTTTTTGATCTAAAAATTCTAATCAGGTTAGTCCTCTCTTGCAAGTAATGCTAAAATTTGACCTGATATTGCGAAAATTGATACCTGAAGAAATTTGCGGGATTATGCAAATAATTTCTGCATTGGTTTGTTTCCACCAAAACTCTGTGCTCTGAGATAAGATTGTTTATTCAAGATGTTTTGAAATTCTTTTTATTTTATTTTATCTTTTCAAGTAAAAAAAATAAGTGGTTGTTTAGATTCTACTGTAACAAAGAAACTGTTGGTGACAGTTCTCCTCATCATAGAAGAGCTCTATGCACAACTGCATATCTAGGTTTTCACACTATATGCATATTCATACGTACAAGAATCTTATACTTCTTTGATAATTCTACATAAGTGATATTGGTTTTATGGTAATTTTTATGTGTGTTGGACAAATTATACGGTGAAATTCCATTTGATTGTATTTTTCAATATGTCTCATCTAGTTAGTTTATGTTTGATTTAAGGATTGTACATTAATTCTTCATAGGATGGACAGTTTGAGTTAGGTGATATGTTGATGCTTTTTTTCTTCTTTTCCTTTATTTTTTTATTTTGAACTCTCTTTCATGGCATATATATTGTTAAGAACATTCTGCTGTGCAAATGTTTGTGACTCTGAGATAGGAATGTTCACTTGGCCTTTGTTCTCTGTCTCTGAAATGAGTAAAATAGATCCCCATCTGACTTTTCTTCCCACTTCATGCTCAAGAATGTTGTTGTCTTCCCCTCAAGGACTGTCACAATTGAGAATGCTCTTCGGTTATTCTCACCTCGTCTTGCAATTGTTGATGAAAATCTAACTCGACATCTACCCAGGCAATGGTTGACAAGTTTAGCAGTTAAGGTATGATAAATTTCTGATGCTTTATGGTTTGTTCTACCATCTTTCCTCACAGTTCAAAATGTCTGGCTGGCTGAATTCTTACATTATTCTTGGACTAGATGATAGGGGTTGATTGCCATGGTTGCATATATACACAATAGCGCACACACCAGTTCCAAGCATTATTATTATTAATTTTTTCCCTTTTGAAATGGGAAAGCAACTTGAAGAGCTTGTGATGTGGTTGCCACTTTTCACCATGTGATGGTGTAAGCATTAAACTTTGACAACAATTTCATCTGCTAGACGACTTTAGTTTGGTATTAAAGGGGAAGATGGACTAAGGTTGTTGGAATCTGATAACAATGATTTTTTCTTCAAATTTTATAACAGATAATTTAGCAGGCAAGAATTATGGAGCTAAGAGGTTTCCATATTCAAATGTCTAGTGCATTTAGCACTTACTAATGTTTTTGGTATTGGTTGCATTGTTGATCCTTATTCTATATTCTTATTTCAGGGTACTGAAACTGATTATCCTTCAGAGGATGTACTCACAGTTATTGAAGCACCACGCCAGTCGGACTTGATGGTAGAGCTGATAAAGAAACTGAAACCTCAGGTGGTAGTTACTGGGATTGGTAATTTTGAAGCTGTTACCACTTCAGCTGTTGTGCAACTTCTGGATGCTACGAGAGAAATTGGATCTCGGCTTTTCTTGGACATTTCTGATCACTTTGAGCTCTCAAGCCTCCCACGTTCCAATGGTGTCCTAAAATATCTTGCGAGAAATTCTCTGCCTTCACATGCAGCAATTGTATGCGGTCTTGTGAAAAATCAGGTATTTATTTGTCTTCAATGTATCAACCAAGTCACTAGGACTGTTGTAAGAGGAAGATTTCTATTTTTTCTGACAAATTGTGAGGCCATAAGATGGATTTAAGATTTTTTTGACATAATTTATCTCTTGGCTACACTTATTTCCAGGTTTATTCAGATTTAGAAGTGGCTTTTGTAATTTCAGAAGAAGAAGCTCTCTTTAAGGCATTGTCTAAGACTGTGGAAGTACTAGAAGGCAATACTGCATTGATTAGTCAATACTATTATGGTTGTCTTTTTCATGAGCTTCTGGCTTTTCAGCTTGCTGACCGACATCCACTGCAAGAGGTTGTATCTCTCTTCTCTTTCTCTCACTCTCTCTTTATTACTTTCTTAGGGTTGGTGGGGTGTGGGGTGTTGGTGTTTGGCTGTTAATCACATGTGTATCCAATATTTGAATGTTTCATTAGTGTTATTCTGTAATTTCCCTGCATAGTTACCTTAAGCAGTTACTTGAAATACTCATGAAATTTTGAAGCGAGTTAGCTCATGAAATTTATTTTGATGTGTTCCATCAGAGGGAATGTGAAAAGTCCAAATCAGTTGATATGATTGGATTTGCTAGTTCAGCCATCTCAGTCCTCAATGGTGCTGAATTGTCAATTAGTGAGACACAGAACTCTTCCCTTATTCACATGGATGTGGACCAAAGCTTCATGCCCATACCATCTCCAGTAAAAGCAGCTATTTTTGAAAGCTTTGCAAGACAAAACTTGTCTGAGTTAGAAATTGAAGTCACACCTGGCATCAGACAATTTATCAAAAGCAATTATGGATTTCCAACTGATAGCTGCACAGAATTTATATATGCAGACTGTTCTCAAGCTTTATTTAATAAGCTGGTCCTCTGCTGCATTCTAGAGGGTGGAACATTGTGCTTCCCAGCTGGATCAAATGGGAACTATGTCTCTGCGGCCAAATTTTTGAGAGCAAACATTGCTAATATACCTACTGACTCTGAAGTGGGCTTTAAGATGACAGAAAAGACACTCACTGAAGTACTTGAGACTGTAAAGAAGCCTTGGGTTTACATTTGTGGTCCAACAATCAGCCCAACTGGTTTGCTTTACAGCAACAAAGAAATTGAGGATATGTTAACTATTTGTGCAAAGTTTGGGGCAAGAGTTGTGATTGATACTTCATTCTCTGGATTGGAATTCAACTTTGAGAGTTGGGGTGGCTGGGATTTGGCGAGCTGTTTGTTAAAGCTGGATTCTTCTGGCAACTCATCTTTCTGCGTGTCCCTGCTTGGAGGTCTATCTCTGAAGATGCTTACTGGAGCGCTCAAATATGGTTTTCTGGTTTTAAACCAGCCTCAGTTGGTTGATGCTTTTAATAGCTTTCCCGGGTTGAGCAAACCTCATAGCACTGTCAAGTATGCTATAAGGAAGTTGCTAGGTCAGAGAGAGCGGAAAGCTGGAGACCTGATGGATGCTGTTACAGAACGAATAAAGAATTTGGAAAGCAGATCTAAGCGATTGAAAGAGGTATTTCCTTTTCCCCCTCTAATATGATTTCAACTTATCAATTATTGTCCATATAGTTTCTGGGTAGAATCTCTCCATTCTGAGTGTGGAAGCTATATTTTGTAGTTATTGGAGATTTCAAATTACTATAATGTTATTTTTACATTTTCTCGCTTTTCTGATGACATTTTCTGCCATAGACACTTGAGACGTGTGGCTGGGATGTCATTCAATCCTGTGGTGGTATTTCCATGGTGGCAAAGCCGTCTGCCTACCTCAACAAGACTGTAAAGATCAGTCATTCACTTAAAAATGGAAGCAGTCTTGATAAAACCACTACTGAAGAACTGATCAAGCTTGACGAGTCAAATATCAGGGAAGCCATAGTCAAAGCAACTGGTTTGTGCATCAATAGCGGTTCTTGGACAGGAAGTCCTGGCTACTGCCGCTTCACAATTGCATTGGAAGAAAGTGAATTCCAGCAGGCATTGGATTGCATAGTGAAGTTCAAAAACATCGTAGGTAACTAAAACAATTTATGATCATCAATCAGAGACATTAGTTGTTGTCAGAGCTTGAATATTGTGAATAAATGTTCTTCTTTATTGAAAAAAAAAAAAAAAAAAGAAGAAATCTAAGTTGAGCTCTCTCCACGAATCAGAAACAATTTGAGATGTTTCCTTGTATACAAGAACCCTGATCAGTGTTCTCTCTAGTTTGATTGGGCTAAGTGTTTTATAAAGCCTTACCTTCTCAATTATACCTTTCTGTGTGAACGTTCTCACTCAAAGTACAATGAAATTGTGTTTTCTGTGTTTATAATAGAATTTGAGATTTTTTTTAATTTTCTTTTGGGCTGCATGCAAAGGAAAACTACTTGTACTGTTTACATGCGTATGTGAATGTTATAATATCCACTTGGAGCTGCTTAGAGTCGTTTGTTACATAAAACAGCTGGTGTTGATGTTGTTGGAATGATGCAAGTACGGTATTGGTATCCATAGAAATTAATTGACAGCAATTGAACACCTTTTACCATATAAATCAGTAACATTGATAAAAGGCCCTGCCTGCATGCTACGCATCTCCATTGACGGTAACTAATTTGAATAGTAAATTTTAAAGAAGGGATTAGACTATTAAAACTTAAATTTGTCGTAAATTTTTGGTCCTTAATCCATTGTAAATCTAATTTTTAGAAAATATTGATTTGAAATTGCATAACTCTCTTAATTTGTTACTCACATCAGATATATTAAATTGTAATTAATCAATAGCCAATTGGGTTTTAAAAAGATGGGACACTTTGAGTATTGTTGATATTAATCTGAATTTCGGAGTATCTACATGATATTTTCCCCTCCATTAACATTTTGCAATTCTGTGACTGTTAGAAAAGCACCACGTGTCGTGTTGACCTTTTATTTTAACTTGGATCTAACGAAACGTTTTCTCCAGAACATTCAGCGCGTCTAATGCAACCAAACTCTCTACACTCTTCCAAGACTTCGCAAGAAGAATCCAGATACTACTGAACTAACCTCTTCAAACCTGTATATATACACTTCAACTTTCTCCATTCTCATCCTCAAAATAAGCGTTGAAGTAACCAAACTCATCAACACAAGCACTCACAAAGACGCATATAGGATCAGCAAACACATCTCCTCACATCATTTTGTTCACAACTCTAGCTACCCAGATGGCCAAACCAAGAGTCCTAATCACGTCCTTTCTTGTGTTGGCTTTGGTTGTACTGATGGGCACACAAGCCAATGCACTAATGCCATACACAAGATCTTTGTGGGATGTGATAATCCCAACTGAGGATCCGTTCCGGATCCTGGAGCAAACCCCACTGACCATCCCAAAAGGCATGGACACTTTGGCGCTGGCGAGAGCTGACTGGAAGGAAACAGCAACAGCCCATGTGATAACATTGGATATACCAGGGATGAAGAAGGAGGATATCAAAATTGAAGTGGAGGAGAACAGAGTTCTGAGGGTGAGTGGGGAGAGAAAAAGTGAAGAGGAGGTTGAGGGAGACAAGTGGCACAGAGCTGAGAGGACTGTTGGGAAGTTCTGGAGACAGTTCAGGTTGCCAACCAATGCTGATTTGGATCATGTTAAAGCCCATCTTGAAGATGGGGTGTTGAGGATCACTGTGCCAAAGCTTGCTGAGGAGAAGAAGAGGCAGCCTAAGGTTGTCAACATTGCCGAGGAGAAATCTTCTTCTGGAGAGGATATTAAGGCCACCAAGGCTGAGATGTAGATGATGATGAGTGATATATGTTCTCTATTGTTTCTGATTTCCGTGGCTTGGTTTTCTGTCTAATTTTCACATAAGATGTGTTTGTTTAAGCTTTGTGTGTGATGGAGGATTAATGTATTAGTGGTACATAATGAGCGTTTGATGCCTTGTTTAAACAATCAAGAGTTGTGATATCTGGCTTTTGGAATAGCAGTTCATCGCGAGGAGGCCCCAGTTGTTGTTGGGTTTGTCTTGTTGGTGTTCTATTTTCTAATCAAATTTTACTCTCTTACTTTGTTTATTGACATTATAAGTACGTATCAATAAGTATCTTATTTTCAAGGATGTTGTTAATAAAAAGATTATTATTATTATTATTTTTAATTTTACTCTATTTTTTTCGTAATTTATTCTGTTAATTTTTTTTTTCTCTCTGTCCATGTTTCTTTTCTTTTCTTTTATTTTGGAGGGTCCCGCTCCTCGTCACTTAGATGCAGTGGACTTGAGCCATGTAGAAAAGCTTACTGTGAATCCGAAGGGTACATCCACAGCCATCGAATGCACTTATGTTCATCGTTGAGATACCATAAGGCAGCAAATAACGGAAAGACCAGCAGCTCAATGGTTAAGTCCAGAAACAAATAATGATATTGAAAGATAAAGTAAGAAAATAATTTATTAATTATCTTAATTATTAAATTTTATATATTATATATTAAAAATTTAAAAATTATATCTAATTTTATATTAAAAAATTTATTTTTTTAAATTAATTTGTTCAAATCGGGTGGAAGAGAGCGGTTTAGTGGCTTTGGGGAGTCCATTTGAATTACATTAGAAAAAAAAAAAAAGATGCAATAAAGTAAAGTGGCATAATGAACTCTAACCTTCGAAGTTAACCTAATACAATAAAATTTTATGCAAAATATAAATGTTAATACGTGAATTTATTAAGTAAATATATATTTAAGTTGTCTTCGATAAGTTTTTATATTTTAAAAATGTTATATAATTTTCTCATTGTCAAATGTTACCATTCTCACAACGTAAACAAACACGCTGTCACTAACAAAAAATTATAAATAATATATAACTTTATTAGAAATCAAAAAAGATTTAATTATTACCATTAACTAAGAATTATTTGAATTTGTATTTTTTAATAAAAACATATTGGCAAGTTACAAACTTCTAGAGAAAACGTAGAGAGTGACTATTAAGGGCTTCCGTGTGAGAGTGAAGCGAACACTCTAAAGCCAATAAAAGCCAAAATCTCTCAAGAAACTATATGTTATCAAAATACTCAAGTACAGCCTAACAAAGTAACCATTAGTTAACCTTATTTCTATTCAATTGTCATAAGGTTTAACTTTGCCATAATGCAGAGTTTTGAAACTGATTAGCAATGAATCCTTTTAAAACCCAAAACAAAAAATTCAAAATTTTTCAAGTACTCTGTTTAATTTATGATGGAGAGGAACGAATCAAAGATTCAAGCATTAGGCAAACTCAAAGCCTGAAAACTTTGAATAGATCTTCTCTGGGTAAATTTTACATACTCATTTAAATTAAAAAAATATGAACTTGTTTTTTTTTTTTCTTCCTCACTTTATTGTTCATGAAAACATCAAAGAAATGCAACTCTACCTCTAAAAGAGGAAAGAGCCTAATTACAGAATTGATTTTTGAAATTATATTAATAAATTATACAATGAGTTTTGGAATGCAAGTGGAACCAAATGGATGTTGGAATCACACTCTAAATTTTTGTTGCTGGAAAGATGAAATTGTGTAAAGTTTAAAGTCGTTACGATCCTTGACACTCTCCACCAATGAGGAGAGAGTCAAGGATCGTGGAGTTGTCTGGAGGAGTTGGGCGCTTCAACTCAATATTTTGGGCCACGACTCAGTTGGTGGGGCCTTGATTCACAGTGGTTTGAGTTCAATAATAGAGGCAATCTCTTTTGGACGCCCGCTCGTCATGTTGCCCATTGTAGGAGATCAATAGATTAATGCTAGGCTTCTGGAAGAGAAGAAGTTGGCGATGGAGATACCAAGAAACGAGCAAGACGGTTCACTTGCCAGGAACTCAGTAGCCGACTCACTGAGTTTAGTCATTTTGAAGCAGGAGGGAAACGTTTATAAGGAAAATGTGAAGGAAATGAGCAAGATAGTTGGGGACAAAGATCTACACCTGCGTTATATAGATGAAATGGTAGAATATCTTCAAAACCATAAAAACAAATTGTGTTAATTTTCTACTTTAAGCCTTTTCGGATTTGTAGCATGAATGGCTTGAACCAAAGAAGGAGGGGCGTCGGAGAGTGAATGTAAATGTGGAGATGAAAGAAAAAGTTTTTTTTGAATAAAATGCCACATGGCACTTAATAATGGGATGGATGTACCACATCGGAGAGCTCGTAGTGTGGTACATCCATGCGGTACTATAGACTCTCTCGTTCTGTTATTAATAAGAAAAAAAAAAGTTTTTGATTTCGTTACATGTCGAAACAGTTAAAATAGCTTTTGATTTTGTCATATGTCGCAACAATTGACATGTTGCCCACGTAATTATTTATTTTACTGTATTTTATTTAAATAATGTTTTTTAAAAGGGTATAGCAATCATTGTATCATCAGATATCCAGATTAACAGCTGTGAGAAAATGTCAAGGTTATTTGAAGCCATTTCTTAAAACTGGGGGTCCTTTGTCATTAAGTCAAACTTCAGGGTCATTGTATTTTTCCCTTAAGAAAAGGGTATAACAACGACCCATTTAAACTAAAGGGTAAGGAAATGTGGACTGATCATGTCTCAAGGTCTTACAGTATATGCCTTTTCCTTCTATTTGGTAGATTTAAGTTATTCAACACTTGAAACTATGTAGGATCTCAATACAATGCAATAAGCTTCACTGCAAACTTCATTCACAAATTAATATGGACATGAAGATTAAACTATGACGATGACTCCCCCATGATTGGAACAAGTACCCTCTGACGGCTAATGATTATTTCTTTCAAGTCATGGGCCAGAAGAACAAAAGCTTCCGGAACTCTAATGGCTTTGATAGTTATGGCAGAAATAGGGAGGTCAGATGTACCAGGATCAGCCTCAAACCAATTGACAAGTCCCAGTCCACAGAAATCACCGTCCCTCAGATACTCATTTTTGCAACTCCGATGGTGATGAGCTATGCTTGAGAACCAGATGTTGAGTAGGTCCATAGCGTGCCTGGCACCACAAAAATCGTCTCATCAATTGGGTCTTCCTCTCGGATAATATGGGTGCGCTCAATAAATAAAACTGGTTTTAGAAGATCACATAACTCTATTAATGACGGTTCACTCCAACTCCCAAATTCTTCAACCGTAATATATATACAATATTGATAAAAAAGAGACGACCTGCAATATAAAGTTGATATAAGGGTGGATTGAAATTCAAAAGTTAAGTATTAATATAAGAAGATGATATTTTAACATAAGACTTTTAATATAATTAAATATAATTTTTTAATTGTTGATCTATAAAATTTAATAATTAAAATAAATAGTGAATAAATAGTATTAAATATATCTTACTAGTTTTTAATCCCAACAATTAAATTTTATGATATCAATTACTATAAAATTGTGTGAATAAATTGTGTTAAAATATCCATTTCGATTAATTTAAATTAGTAATCATGCAGCACCTAAAACTCAATACTCTTAAGGCATAATATCAATCGGTGAAGACAGATGATGTAAGTTTTCCATCTAGATAAGTAAGTGAGCTCAAAGTATGGGCTATACATATAAAGACACTTTTTATATTAATATAAACAAAATCATGTAGATTCAAACAAAAAAGTTGACAATATTATAGTTGTTATGTTTTGGAGCTAGTAGTTTACTAAGGTTAAAATTATCATATCATTTACATCTAATATGCCCAGTACAGGCTTAGATGTAAAAGATAAAAGAAAGCATGATCGGCAACTTGCGTCTTAGTGCTCCTGCCACTTAAAATGGGTGCCATTAGTGCTCATAATTTGCGTTAAGTTTTGATCTTTGACTAGCCAGCTAAACTGCCTTAAATCTATTGTCTTGATAAAGAATAGGTACTAATTGATAGCAGTTTTGAACACTTAAGCAGGTGAAAAAAATTGAAGTAACTCATTTTTTCGAGCAGTTTTAGGCAGATTTCTCGAGTTATTGCCCCTCTGAGTTCCTGGGAAGGATTAGTGAACATATTTTCTATATTAACAGCTTTGGTTTCTGGCCATTTTTGTTGCTTGTGCTTTCTTATATGCGATCGGAGATCCTTGGGTAGATTTTTTGTGATCATCCACTGCTCTGCCGCCTGCAACATGGGCGTCATCTGCATAAGTCTTTCATGTTCCGACTCCAGATATACCCGGTTCACAAAATTATCAGCTGCTGGTAGCAATTTTAAATTTCGCTGCACCTCATTCCACATATAAATAATCATTAACAAATTAATTAATAAATGAGTAAACCAAAAAAATAGATTACCAACATCAACGGCTTCAATGAGAGAGAGAAAAATTACCACTCCAGACAACAACAACAATAATAACAATCACAAAGTTGTTTCCCATCACATCTGCACCTGCTTCGAGGCTTTGAGCAAAATTACTGCGAAAGTTTAATTTATATATAGATATCTTATTTACATGAGAAATATAAATAATGAATTCAGGAAGTCAAATATGCTGCATTACAAAAAGAGCAAATAGAAAAAATAGTCCAAATTAAATTAAGAAACCTCGTGAAAAAATAAGTCATTTTCATAAAATTTTGATGTAGTAGACATTTTTTTTATAAATGACCTCATTACCTTTTTTTCTATATTTTCCTGCATTTTCTCCCTCATTTTCTTCTCTTTTCTTCATCCTTTCTCTCTCTGTAATTCCAAAATCTCTCTCATCTTCTTCTCTTTTCTTCCTATATTTTCCCGCATTTTCTTCCTCTTATTCATCATCAAATATATTCATCAACTCAAGTTTTAAAACAAAAAAAAAAAGAAGGCAAGAGAGAAACAAATAACGGTTTAGGAATCCGATAGCATGAAATCTAATACTCGACAGCATGAAATCTGACACTTGACAGCATGAAAGCCGACACTCAACAGCATCGAATCCGACACTCGACAATATAAAATCTGACACTTGACAATATGAAATCCGACACTTGAAAGCATGAAAGCGGACACTTGCCAGTATGGAATCTAACACTCAACAGTATAAAATCTGACACTCGACGGAATCTGGCACTTGATAACATAAAATTCGACACTCGAAATCATGAAATCCAACACTTAACATCATAGAATCCGACACTCGACAGGATGAAATCGACACTTGATGGCATGAATTGACGCTCGATATGTTTGATGGCATGAAATCCAACACTTGATGGTATAAAATCTGACTGCACGAAAGTGATTGAATTAATTAAGTGGGCAAGTGTGGAGAGAAATCGAAGTGGGATAGTGATTTGATTATAGTCCAAGATTTTTGTTGGATGATGCTAATTTTGAAGAAAAGAAGAAAGTGCGGGAAAATATGAGAAGAAGAGAGAAAAAGATTAGAGAGATATTGGAATTGCAGAGAGAGAAAAAGTGAAGAAGAGAGAAGAAGATGAAATTTTTTTCTATGTTTTATTGTTGCTGCGTTTTTGTTTTTTATTTTCTTGCATTCTTGAGGGTTAATGGAGAAGGGTAATTAGATAATTTATCAGAAAAAAGGTCTACTGCATCAAAATTTTATGGGAGTGACTTATTTTTTAATGAGGTCCCTTAATTTGGACTACTTTTTCAATTTTCCCTTGCAAAAACCTGAGCGTGTGTGGACCCTATCAAGAGAAATATAAAATCTTGAACATAGAACTTGTTGTGCGCAGCGTAAAAATTGTACCATAAAAAATCAAATACGCAATCATAAATTATAACAGATAATTGAATATAATATCAACTAAAAAGATAACCAATTAACCAACAATACAAAATAGAGAGAACAACAAGATTTAATGAGGTTCAGTATTGTTACCTACGTCCTTGGATGTTGCTGGAAAAACATTCACTATCTTCAAAAAGAATTACAAATTTTTAGGTTACAATATAAATATTACAACTATTGGGTCAAACCACAAATACCCAAATAGTTGGATCAAATTGTAATTACTCAAACAATTGAGCAACACTATAAATACACAAAATCAAAAGGGAAAAAAGAGACAAAAATAAACTATAGGGTTCCTTTGAAGAGCCACACAAAATTTGGAGAGCAGAAAAAGATTTTCAATAGGACACTTAAATGAGAAGACTTGGCTTTCAATTTATAAGCTCGAGCCTCTCATACAAAATGACTCCCATTCCATTGGGATCATTGCACACACATATAAATGGCTAAACAGCCCAAACTCCAACAATTCTCCATCTTGACGAATTAGCCAATCCACCAAAAGAGTCTTCTTTTTTCCATATTCTCTGTGAAAGAACTACAGCACCTCAATGCATCTCTTTATAAAGAAGAAATAAAGGCAATACTCTTTTCCCCTCTTCTTGACTTTAAACCCATCTCATATGCTTGAAGAGACCCAATCAATTCATCAACTCGCAACGATTTCACATTGTTGCTTTCTTCAATAGCTATGACCTTAGGCTGAAATTTTTCTGATAAAGATCTAAGTAACTTACCAACAATTTTAACCTTAATATATTCCTCACCAAGCATATAAGCAGAGTTTGTAATTTCACAAAGTCTAGTATAAAATTCACTAATGGTTTCTTCTTCATGCATAACTAAGTTTTCAAATTTAGAAGTTAAAGTAAGCAACTTGGATTCTTTAACCCTTTGAGTACCTTCATTCTTTACCTCAAGGATATCCCAAGCTTCTTTTGCAATGGTGCACTTTGAAATTAATCCGAACTACTGAAGGTTGACAGCATTAAAAATTGCATTGATGCCTTTGGAATTCCATCCAGCTAAGCGATATTAAGCTTCACTCCACTCATTCTGTGGTTTCTCAATCTGCTACCCAGTGTCATTGGCTTTCGTTGGGGGTGTCCAGCCATGAACAATGCTTGTCCACACTCTTTCATCAATTGATTTGATGAAAGCCCTCATCTTGACTTTTCAATACGCATAATTTGCATCTTCAAGTAACGGTGGTTGAGTGACCGATCTTTCTGCCTGAAATCCTTCCATACCTGCCAAAAAAATATGATTTACACTAGTATGTCAGTGTACCTGCTCTGATACTAATTATTGGGTTTTGCAACATATGGTAGTTACAAATAATATAACTAAAAATAGTAATGTAAATCGGAACAGGATTTTTACATGGTTCGGTTATAACCAACCTACATCCACAGGCAACAAGAGTTGCAATCCACTATGTTGTATGTGTTTACACTCGACTTAGGACTCTTTACAGTGGTAGACATCCGCTCACACACTAACCTAATCTATGTAAACTTGATCAACCTCGATCACAACCATAGTCTTTCACACACTCTTCTGATGTTGCTCTTTTTCTGTCACGATTATCTTAACTACACACTATTAAGAATAACATAACACCCTTAGCTGGTATAGACCCGTAACTGATATAGACACATGTGATTACTCAACTCCCTTAAGCTCACACGATCTATAACCATTAACCAAAACCTAAAGCTTTATACAAGACATAAAAAACAAATAAAAAACGCACTCAAACTTGCCCTTGTTTGCTCTCTCTCGATTTGCCTTGAATGCCTTCCTCCAAAGTTATGAAGATAGCTTTATATAGTATTTGATATCAATTGTAATCCTTGTCAAGATCTTGTAGAATCACAATAAAACTCATAAGGAAAGTTTGGATAACAACGAATCATTGTAGGAAGTGATAATATACTTCTTCTAAGAAAACTAGAATACTTAAATAATATCCTAATATAATAAGAGATAATTAATGTAAATATAAGACTTCCTATTTCAACTAGGATACCAAATTTAAACTTATTCCTATTCAACTAGGATACCATATCAAAACTTATCCTATTCTAATTAAAATTCTCCTAATACAAAATATCTATATAAAATAAATGAGATTACGAAAATATCTACATTTAATGTTTTTATCACATGATGATAAAATACTCATGTGTAATATACATGCCATGTGTGCCACCTCTAGGATCAACAAAGATAAAAGAGAAGAAAAACAAAATTGAATTGATATATAATAAATGTTTGTTAAGAAATACCAAATTTTTTAATTGGTTCTCAATCTGAATTTGAAATTTATGTTAATTGGGTGCGGCTGCTTAGGAAACAGTTGCTATTGCATCACTTATTCACTTACAATACCGGTAATACCCTTGTACATATGTAAGTGGTCCACAAACAATAAACCGAGAGAAGACAATGTTGCATGTTGAGCTTGTCTATCCTACAATAGTAATGCGAAAGAAGTTCAGTGGCGCGGATCACAAAAAAATTAAGCAAAAACGAGACAAAGCATTTGTGTTACTCTACATTGCCAAAACCAAAAGCAGTTGGGTTTTATTTGTTTTCTCCCTCGGGCCTGGAGAGATGACCAGCAATAAAATTGAATAGATGACTAAAAAACATACTGTGCATGTTCATTTTAAAAATAAATATAATAAATCAATAATCAATAATAACATCTAAATAATGATACAAGAAAATTAAATAATATATATATAAGTAGAAGAAAGATAAGAAATATAATGATAGGCATATTAAAGACATTATCTTTAAAGTCATAGAATCTTTTCTTTGTACTTGTAGCATTGGTACTCAAAGGTTTCAAATGTTCACAGCAAGTATAATTTGAATGAGTGTAATCACCTAAAGAAATTAACTTATTCCATACGTCATGGTCGCTAAAAACATAAAGAAAATGTTTGCCATTACAGTAAAACCTAGGAACTCATTTATATTAGCCTTAGTTAAGGTAACTTACAAATTAACTCAAGAAAATCTTAAATTATAATGTTTATAATAAATTTTTGACTTATACATAATCAGTTTTATAATTCATATTTTATTGTATTTATAATTATAACTCTTCAAATTAATTTTAAATTAACGTTCATAACTCATGATTAAAAAAAAATTTTTAAATCTTTTATGTGTAACAAAATAAACCACTATAGTTTGAACAGCTTGAAGCAGCCGATTTTTTATTATAGAATTTTTATATGATGAGTTAAAAATATGGGTAGTCAATGATTAAAAAAAAAAACTCTATGCGGAGGATATTAAATCAAAGTCTAAGAGTAATTAGTGATTTTTTTTTTAATTTTAAAATGTCTGAATTAGTGGGGAATAATTAAATTGACACTTACTACAAAAAAAAAAAAGGCTCCTTCCCTCAAGACTTCTATAAAATTAAAAACTCTGCGATCTGTTTGCGATAATTTGATGTCAGCAGCTGGTACTCGTCTGAGGTCACTGCGTTTTTAATTTCTTGTAGACTCTTTATCTTGGAAATGTGTGAGCACGTGGATGCACCTGAGTGGATCGAAATCGACAATACTTGTCATGTGGTTGGCACTGATCTCTAAAATCTCAACTTACAAAGAGAAAAAATGGTCAAATGTAAGGTTAATATTGTAAACTAATATAGATATTTACCCCACTTTAATCTTTGCCATCCATCATGTGGTAAGAGTAGGTGTTAGTGTCGAGTTTCGATTTTGTCTAGTGTCGAGATTTTGTCGAGACTTTATTGAGTGTCGAGTAGTTGTTATGTCATGATTGTCGCGTGACGAGATAATGTCGCGTTGTCGAGATTATGTCGTGTGTTGAGCTTATATGCGTGTCGAGCTTGTATGTGTATCGACCTTGTATGCATCGTGTGTTAAGATTATCGAGTGTTGGTGTTGAGATTGTCGAGTGTGTGTGTTGAGATTGTCGAGTGTTGGTGTCGAGATTGTCGAGTGTTGGTGTCGAGATTGTCGAGTGTCGAGCACTTGTGCCGAGAGTGCTGATGACGAACTTTTCTTTGGTAACAACATGCATGTGCCATGCACATGTTATGTTTTGATAAACTTGTGATGAAACAAGAATATTAGTTTACTGTTTCTATAATTATATTTTAGGAAGTATTTGATTTATAATAAATATCTCCTAAGTTTAGGATATAATATCTTGTATCATAATTAGAATAGGAGATTATTTATTTATTCTAATCTCTTTAGGCATTTAATCACTTCCTATTTTATTTTTCCTAACCCTAATGTAATTTTGATTGAGATCTTTTCAGGATTTTTAGGAGATTTCGTCCAGGCCTCCCAATATATATATACTAAGTTATTACATAACTTAATTGGTGGAAAATACATATTGGTTGGGAGTGTTCTTTGTTTCAGTATTTCAAGATTTGAGAGAAGAGCTTCAAACACAAATTGGAATGTCTTCCTTGATTTTGATTCTTTGAAGTCTTTGATTCATGTATGAGAGGTAGAAATCGTACATGAGTTGTTGATTATGTCTGTGTGAGTTAGTTGACACTTGGGATAACTTGCGGGTTGAGTGTTTATGTAATTCAGCATAAGACATTGGTTGTTATGTATAACTTAATAGTGTGTTGTTAAGTTATCTACGATAGAGAGTGGGTAGTGTCACTAGAGTTTAAGATCTTGGTGGGATTTCATTTTACAAAGATTAGGTCACTGTGTGAGAGTGAGTCAGCACTGTAAAAGGTCCTAAAAATTGTACAAACAAGAACTTAGTGAATTGCAGCTTTATAGCTGTCTGTAGATGTAGGTTTTATAACTGAACCACGTAAAAATCCTCCTGTGCTGATTTACATTACAACGTACTGTTATATTTCTTATAACTACATACTTCCAGAACTCTCAATTGGTATCAAAGCAGGTTCACTGATAGATAAGAAAAGAAAACGATCAGACCGATATGGAAGAATGGAGTTTATTCGCAATGGAGGATCCATAACACTACCACCTATCCTTGATAACAGTAATTATTCATATTGGAAGGTAAGAATGATGATGTCTATCAAATCTCTTGATGACAGGGCATGGACTAGTGTGCTTAAAAGGATGGACACCGCCAACAAAGTTGAATGCTTTTGGTGATTCCAAACCCAAATCGGAGGATGAATGGACTGATGAGGAATACTGACGTTCCAGCTGGAATTCAAAGGCTCTTAACGCAATCTTTACTGCAGTGGACTTAAACAACTTCGGACAAATTTCAAGGTGCAAAGTGGCCAAAGAAGCATGGGACATACTTGAGGTCAAACACGAAGGTACTGCATTTGTTAAAAGATCTAAATTGATGAGATTAAATTCTTAATTTGAAAATCTAATGATGTATGAGGATGAGTCAGTTTCTGAGTTTTACTCTAAGATATGTCACATTACGAATTCAGCATACATGCTTGGTAAAACTTTCACTGATGCATAAATTTTTAGCAAGATAATTAGGTCTGTTCCAGATAAATTTCAACCTAAAATTTCAGCCATTGAGGAAGTTAAAAACACTGGTGAGATGAGGGTTGATTAACTGATAGGCATTCTCCAAAACTTTGATATTAATCAGAGTACTAGGAAGCAAAAAGGTAAAAGTATTGCATTCTATGTGAAAACTGAAAAATCTGATGATGAAAGTAATGATGAGCTTGATGAAACTGATTCTAAACAGATTGCTTTTCTAACAAGAAACTATGTCAAGTTCATGAAAAGAAATTTCATGAAAAAAAATCAAGGAAAGCTATCAAACTCAAGTGTAAAAAATTTAGAAAATTTAGTAAGGAGAATGACAAGAAGAAGTCAAAACAACTTGAAAAGAAAAGGCAGATTCAATGTTATGAATGTTCAGGTTATGGGCATATTCAATCTGAATGTGCTAATCTCAAGAAGAAGAACAAAAGACTGACAGCAAACCTGAGTGACGAATCAGAATCGGAGTCAGAAGATCAAGATTGCATGAGCAACTTTGTTGCATTTACTGCATCTGCAGCTGATAAAGGGAAAGCTGTTATGTCTGACATAACAGAAAATTGTAGAATTAGTGTTGATCATTCTGATGAAGAAAATGGACCGAAATACTATGAAGAGTTGCAAGAGACATACAATGCACTCTATGGTGAATGGCTAAATCAGAAGGGAGAAATCAAAATCTTGAAGAAGAAGATTGAGGTGCTGGAATGTGAAAAATCCGATGCTGAAAATCGTATATCGGAACTGGAGACTGTTTTGACTGACAAAATAGCACATATTGAGAAAACAAAACAGCACATATTGAGAAAACACAACAGAACTGGTTGAAAGCAATAGATGTGTTGATCAACTCAAAATTAGAGCAGCTAAACTTGATAAGGTCTTGAGTCTTGGAAGAGACAACTCCAACAAACATGGATTGGGGTATACACAAGGTAATGTTGCATCTTCATCAAAAACAATCTTTGTAAAAGCTTCAAACATCAGGTAAACATTTTGAACCTAACTCTTTAAGGTCAAGTCCTAGTTCAAAGAGTAATGAAATATTTGTTTCTCTCCTGAGTTTTTTCAAATCCAGTCCTGAAAAGGTAAAGAAATTCATTCCTACTTGTTATTTTTGTGGTAAAAAGGGACATATTAGGCCTAGATGCTTCAAACTGTTGAATCTTTTGCATAAGAGATCAAAACAGTTCAAACTGTTACCAAAACCATAACAGCAATGGGTTAAGAAAGACAAGACAGTGTATCATGTTGCTCTTACTGCTCTTAACCAATCATATAATGATTTGTGATATTTTGACAGTGGTTGTTCCAGGCACATGACTGGAAATAAACAGTTTTTAACAGATTTTAAAGCATGCAGGGATGGTAATGTCACCTATGGAGATGGAGCAAATAGTAAGATCATTGGTAAAGGCACTTTAAATGTCAAAGGCCTATCCAATTTTCAAACTGTCTTGCTGGTTGAAGGTTTGAAAGCTAATCTTATTAGCATTAGTCAGATTTGTGATGACAAGTATATTGTTAATTTCACAGAAAATAAATTCATGGTCGTAGATAATTTTGTTAAATGCATTCTAGAAGGTAATAGTTCTTTGGATAATTGTTATTTGGTAAAGATTGCCTTTCATGCTAGGATTTCAGATTTAGAATTGTGGCATCAAAAATTAGGACACTTAAATTACAAGGACTTGGTTAAATTAACTAAGTTAGGTGTTGTAAAAAGAGTTCCTAAACTTGATGACAAAGTTAATGAAATTTGTGGACCGTGTCAAATAGGAAAACAAATTAGAAGTTCACACAAGTCAAATCCACATCTTAGCACATCTAAAATACTTGATTTGCTTCACATGTATCTTATGGGTCCCATGCAAAATGAAAGCATTACAGGTAAAAGATATATATTTGTTTGTGTGGATGATTTTTCTAGATATACTTGGGTTGATTTCATTAAAGAAAAATCTGACACTTTTGAAGCTTTTAGAAATCTTTGTGTTAAGTTTGAGAATGAGCAAAATAGGAACATTGGCAGGATTGTGAGGATAATAAGTGATCATGGAAAGGAGTTTGAAAACGGTAGCTATGCTGACTTCTGCAAATATCATAGAATTAATTATAAATTTTCAGCTCCTAAAACCCCTGAATAGAATGGCATTATGGAAAGAAAGAATCGAACTCTTCAAGAGATGGCAAGAGTGATGCTCAATAGCAAAAAATTGACAAAAAGGTTATGGGCTAAAGCAATAAGCACTACTTGTTATATTTCAAATAGAGTTTTTCTTAGACCTGGCACTAACCAGACACCTTATGAAATTTTGAAAGGTAGGAAACCTAATTTGAAATATTTTCATGTCCTTGGATGCAGGTGTTACATCTTAAATGACAGAGAGCAGTTAGGCAAATTGGATCTAAGAAGTGATGAAGGAGTCTTCGTAGGATATGCTCAAAATAATGAGGCATTTCGAGTTTACAATCTGAGAACTGAGGCAGTCATGGAATCTACAAACCTAGTGTTTGATGATATGGACAATTATACAAAGTACTCATAAGAGGAAACATAACGAGTTTCACAAACGATACAGAGAAAACAGATTCAGACAGTAACAATAAAGCAGATGCTATTATGAAAGAGAAAACAGCAGCTGTTACGCTCGACGTAACAGTAACATCTGACAACTCAGATTTGAACAGAAATTTAATTCGAAAAGATAATGATAAAAAAGATCCACCCACATGGATTCAGAAGGCACATCCAACAAGTTCTATTATTGGAACACCAAAAGGCATGATG
Source organism: Boswellia sacra (assembly GCA_013180625.2). NCBI lineage: Eukaryota > Viridiplantae > Streptophyta > Magnoliopsida > Sapindales > Burseraceae > Boswellia > Boswellia sacra. The sequence goes on from SNVD02006192.1 coordinate 148,633, forward strand.
AAAACTCGGAACAAGGTAAGAAATCAGGTAAGGTTTGTATGTTATTGTTCTTTAGTTGAACCAAAAAATGTGAAAGAAGCCTTAAAAGAAGAGGTGTGGATTCAAGCTATACAAGATGAACTTAATCAGTTTAAAAGGAATGAAGTATGGGAATTAGTTCCTAGGCCAGAAAATACAAATGTCATTAGAACTAAATGGATATTCAAAAATAAAACTGATGAAAGTGGTCAAGTAGTAAGAAATAAAGCTAGGCTAGTTGCACAAGGTTACACACAAGTTGAAGGCATAGACTTTGATGAGACCTTTGTATCAGTAGCTAAACTTGAGTCAATCAGATTACTACTTGCAATTGTTTGTTTGCTTGATTTCAAATTGTAGCAAATGGATGTTAAAATAGCATTTTTAAATGGCTATCTCAATGAAGAAGTTTTTGTTGAACAGCCAAAGGGATTTGAAGATCCTAAATATCCTGATTTTGTGTACAAATTGCACAAAGCTTTATATGGTCTAAAACAAGCTCCTAGAGCTTGGTATGAAAGGTTGACAAATTTTTTGATCAACAGAGGATATAAAAGAGGCAGCAATGATAAGACTTTGGTCATCAAACATGCATCTAACTATTTTATTGTTGCTCAAATATATGTTGATGACATTGTTTTTGGATCAATTAACAAAAGCAAAATTAATGAGTTTGTTAAGTTGATGCAGGAAGAGTTTGAGATGAGCATGGTAGGAGAATTAAATTTCTTTCTTGGATTACAGGTTAAGCAAATGACTGATGGGATATTCATATCTCAATCAAAATATGCCAAAAATCTTGTAAAGAAATTTGGGCTTGAAAATTCAAAACCAATGAAAACTCCTATCAGTACTAACCTTAAACTTTCAGAAGACAATGCAGGAAAAGATGTTGATGCAAGTTTATACAAAAGTATTATTGGCAGCCTACTATACCTCACAACAAGCAGACTAGATTTGTGTTTTAGTGTAGGACTTTGTGTAAGATTTCAAGCAAATCCAAAAGAATCACATCTTACAGCAACTAAGAGAATCATCAGGTATATTCACGGAACACACGATTATGGAATATGGTTTTCTAAAGATACAAATGATTATCTTGCAGGGTTCAGTGATGCTTATTGGGTAGGAAATGCAGATGACCGAAAAATTACTTCGAGAGGTTGTTTTTATCTTGGTACTAACTTAGTTTCATGGCACAACAAAAAGTAGAATTCAATTTCTTTGTCTACTGCTGAAGCCGAATACATAGCAGCATGGAGTTGTTGCACACAACTACTGTGGATGAAGCAAATATTAAGTGATTATGGTATTGAACAAAAGCCCATAATTGTGTTTTGTGATAATACTAGTGCTATAAATATTTCCAAAAATCCTGTTTAGCATTCTAGGATAAAACACATTGATATAAGATACCATTTTATAAGGGAACTAGTAGAGTCTAAGGTGATACACATTGAACACATCTCTACTGATAGACAATTAGCTGACTTGTTCACTAAGGCATTGGATATAACAAGATTTGAAAATTTAAGAAAAGCCTTAGGCATCTGTCAGTTATCTGAATGAACACTGTATGCTATTTTGTCATTTGTATTTGTAATATCATAAGTTTCTTTCTAATTAAGCATGTGTGAGCTGTGATATAAAAATTGAGTGAATGATAAGATACTGGTTTAACAATGAAAAATATAGAGAGGGCTACCAGTATATGATATGTAAAAGCCATCCATTAAGAGTAACTTCATTGTATCTGGGAAATATGGTGAGGTTACCCACTTAAATGGAAAAGGGCTACCTCTATACATGTGTGAAAGCTACTGTATTTATTTATAAAACTCACATTGAGACTCACTTTTGTGTGTGTAAGAAGCATGCTCAAGTTGATCACTCAATTGGATTAAGTGATAAAATTAATAAAGGTAAATAATCAACTCTGAAATATGCCTTCTTAGAATGATTCATATGATGTTCAGATACTGTTGTTATGTTATTGTTAACTATTTGCTGTTACATTTTTCTTAACACCCAATGCTCTTTGTGCTTATTTAAAAATTTTCGATTTTCTTGTGTGTCCATGTGTCAAAAATGCTATGTCAGCAGTATTGAATTAAGGGGGAGAAGTTCAGTTGCGGGAATCCTAATTCTATTAGAATTCCTTATTCAAATGGGAATCAAATTTTTTAATTTGTTCATTAATGTCAGTTATGGAACGGTTTTGAAAAAGGGAATTAACATTAAATTTTTGTTAAAAAACAAAATTATTTCAATTTTGGCCTAGTATATTACGAATAGTTTTTGGGTTTCTCCTGTTCATACCATACTCCAACTACAGTTTCTTCCATGTCCCGCATCTTGCTTTTCTCTTCCTGTTTTGAAAAAATTTTCTGCAAATGATGAACACTTAAATATGTATATTTAATAAGAGCTTAGTTCATCATATTGCATTAATAGTGTCATTAAATTCCTCAACTTAAGCATATTTGTAGTCTTTGCATCTTTGGAATTAACTTCCTCTTAATTTTGGTTTTGTTACATGTTTGGTAAAATGGGCATAAATCTCTATTTATAGATCAGAATGGTGCAATTCTTAATGTTTTGGAAAGATGATTCAATTGTCTACAAGATTGCATTTCACAAGTATCATCAAATTCGGGCTCTTAGTGGACCAAAATTGGGCTTGAAGTGAAACCATCTACAGTCTCAGCCCAGTCTGACCAGGCCTCAGTATTTGGACCGTATCTCTCAAAATACGTATCCAAATTGTGCAAATCAATATGTTCTAGAAAGCTGAGAGAAATATCTACAACTTTCATGAAGACATGTGATTAAAATTCACAACATTTCGATGTCAAAATTGATGGTCAAAGTCGGTGCCTAATGATCCCAATTGTCAAAGATATTTACAACTAATATTTGACAATTATGCCCTTGTAATTTGACAAGTTTGCCCCTGGATGTATCTATAAATAGAGGTGCCTTGTGACCCATTGGGCATCTTGGCCTTGGCTGGAACATTTTGGCTTTGGCTAGGATCTTGTATTGTGTTTTGTGTGTTTATGTTATTAATGAATTTCCTTTTTCTTGCATTTTATTTTCTTTCTATTATAATGTTCTTCTAATTTCTCTTTTGCTAAGGTGAAAGGGTGAAACCCTTGATATGAGAATAAGGATTCTCTAACCCTTGGTATGTGCTTAATAATCGTAATCTTGTGTTGTTTATTTTATATGATTTATATTTATTTTCTTAATCAATCTTGACACCACTCGTAAAGTGGAAGTCTTGATCCATTGTCGACAATCCTTGACACATCAAATGCTTGGATCCTTTTTAGATGTCGTATGGTTCTTCCTCACCGACATGAATCTAGTTAGGAACCTTGATTTGTTGTAGACATATGGTGATTGGCACATTGGATGCTTGAACCCATTTACAAGAAGTGGTATAAATATTGGTAATGAAGCAAATATAATTCATATAACTAAAATGGGTTGTTTATCCTTATTTGAATTATCAAGGGCGGATCCCCTAACCTTAGCTTTCATTGTTATTATGTTAATTTCTCTTGTGTTATTCTCATTTATTGTTTAAGAACTTGTTCTTTACTCATATTGTTGATATTATCTTGTCATCTCTTTGAATTATCCATATCACATTTGCTTACTTATAGTTTGTAGTGCTAAAATCCCCTTCCTCGTGGATCAACCCCGGTCTCACTGGGTTTATTACTTTGACACTCCTATACTTGGGAGACAATCCTTTTTTGGATGTGTCAGCAAACCAGTAACCCTAGCCATGGCAACCTCTTCTAACTCGAAAAATACAGCCAGTTCTTCATCTTCTTACAGCGACTCCAGCAACAGTGTATAGTCATCTCCGACACAACACGAACATGTAGAGATCGCAACTGATCCAGTCATAAGCAAAGATGAACTTGTTCCAGTAAAGAAGATAAAGGATAAAATCAAGCCAAAGTTTAACAAATTCCTCATAGTGGCCATTAAATAGAAGTTTATGAAGTACATTACAAAGAGGAATCTGCAGATAGAAAGGCCGGTGCAACTGTCAGATTTCAATGCCTGTGGTTTGAGTGAGATAATTGAGTCTATTTACTGGACTCGTACGGTAACAAACTTCCTACCTCTTGTGAAGGTTTTAATTTAGGAATTTTATGCAAACATCTCTTCTGCCAATGATGATCCTAAAAGCTTCTTGTATCACAAAGTTTATTGTAGAGGAAAGTTTGTTAAGTTCTCTCCGAATGTCATAAACACTTTCCTAGACATTCCCATAGGCAGTTTACATGCGTTAGATGAAGAATTTAACATGACTGAAGTTGTTAAGGAATTGACTGGTTGAACAGACATTGAATGGAAACCAAGAGATGGTATAGACCAGCAATACCTTAAGAAGAAATACCGAGTGCTGCATATGATAGCTCAATTTGATTGGCTTCCTTCTTCCTATCAAAATCAAGTTTGCGAAGACAGAGTGAAATTTCTATACTGTTTAGGAACCAATCGACCAATTAACTTTGGTTTGCTAGCTTACAGGTCAATTGTTCAGATTAGTTCTTATCACTCTGATTGTTACTTGCTTGTGTTTCCTTGTTTGCTTCAAGGGATTCTTGCATAGAATAGCATCCCTATGAGTTCTAATGAACAAACAGAAATTCTGTCTAAACCCATTACAAAGGGATTTCTTGAAAGACTACATATAAGACTTACTTACCTGTACCCAAACCAAAGCCCCAAAGAGTCAGGAAAAATCAAATGAACAATATTGCAGAACAGCTTACTTTGATCAATTCTACTTTGCCTGAAGTTATGCAGGATTTGAAAGTTATCAAAGAAAGACAGCTTGTTTTGGAGGCAAGATTTGCAAGGCACTCTGGTACAACAGAAGAGTCACAGCCAATGAAGACTGACCATGAGACTCCTAAGAAGACTGCTGAGCCCACACCAGTTCCTGATGCTCTTTTGCCTATTGAAATTGAACAAATGCCAGTAGCAGAACAAGTTGCACAAACTGCTGTTGAGACAGATATAACAGCAGAACAATAGCCGAAGTAAAAGAAAATCAAGTCAATCAGTCAGGGAAGAAAATTGAAGAGAAAGAGGAAAGATGACAAGGTGAAGAAATCATCTGACAACCTGAAGAAGAAAATTGACTCCACAGCTCCCAAATTGCAGGATGAGTCACTATCAGATGAACCAACAATAGTTGAAATCGTGACAAAATAGTCTTCACCAATTGTTGAACATGACCCTACTGTCTCTTCAATCCCTAGAGCAGAGCATACTACATCTCTACCATTCCCATAGTCACCCCCTCATAAAGATCCAACCTCATCTCCTAGAGCCCAACCAGGGGCAAACCCCATAGAGGAACCCCTTCTTGCAGAATAAGAGACAACACTATCTGCACTAGCCACCTCTCTACCAGCTACGCCAGCCGCAGTTCCACTGGTTCCCACTCTATCACCTGCTGTTGAGTTAACCTCAACAGAAACCAATGCATAAAAATGTGACAGGGAGATTCGACGCATTGTCGCTGAAGTTACTGCCACCTCCTTTGACACAGGTGAAGAGCCACCTACTCTAGCAGCTTTTGAGCAACCCACACCTACTGCCACCAGGAAGCGATACAAAATGAAGGTTGGCAGATCCAAAAAGCCTAGTCGTTCCTCTTCCCCACCAGTTCAGAAGTCTCTAAGACTTCGTTAGTGCTTTTGGTACTTGTGCTGAAATCAAGGGGGAGAAAGAGAGAAGAGAAGAGAAGAGAAGAAGAAGTTTTTTTGATATTTTTTCATAATATTTGTTCTTCCTATCTAACTATTATTTTCTGTCTGTTTGATATTTTGGTTACTACTTCTTCTCCAGGGTTGTAAGTAAGGGGGAGTAAGGACTTATGCTTACATGGATGCATTCAAACTATTCTGATGATTTGTGTGTTTGTGTGTGTTGTGATATCTTTGTTTGATGAATGGTTTGCATGATCTAATTTCATTATTACTTTGTTTTTGCTCTGATCATGATTTCATTGTTAATCATCTTGCATGATATACATATTCTAACAGTGTTCTGTTATGATTTTTGTAACAGCTCACATGTTATTTTTACGCTTGAAACAGTTTTGTGTTTTCATCACAAGTTGCCAAAAAGGGGGAGATTGTTAGTGTCAAGTTTCGATTTTGTCTAGTGTCAAGATTTTGTCGAGACTTTGTTGAGTGTCGAGTAGTTGTTGTGTCGTGATTGTCGTGTGATGAGATAATGTCGTGTTGTCGAGATTATGTCATGTGCGAGCTTATATGCATTTCGAGCTTGTATGTGTATCGAGCTTCCATGTATCATGTGTTGAGATTGTCGAGTGCTGGTGTTGAGATTGTCGAGTGTGTGTGTTGAGATTGTCGAGTGTTGGTGTTGAGATTGTCGAGTGTCAAGCACTTGTGCCGATAGTGTTGATGATGAGCTTTTCTTTGGTAACAACATGCATGTGCCATGCACATGTTATGTTTTGATAAACTTGTGATGAAACAAGAATATTAGTTTACTGTTTCTAGAATTATATTTTAGGAAGTATTTGATTTATAATAAATATCTCCTAAGTTTAGGATATAATATTTTGTATCCTAATTAGAATAGGGGATTATTTATTTATCCTAATCTCTTTAGGCATTAATCACATCCTATTTTATTTCTCCTAATCTTAATGTAATTTTGATTGAGATCTTCTCAGGATTTTTAGGAGATTTCGTCCAGGCCTCCCAATATATATATATAGTAAGTTATTACATAACTTAAGTGTGTGGAAAATACATATTGGTTGGGAGTGTTCTTTGTTTCGGCATTTCAAGATTTGAGAGAAGAGCTTCAAACACAAATTGGAATGTCTTATGTGATTTTGATTCTTTGAAGTCTTTGATTCATATATGAGAGGTAAAAATCGTACATGAGTTGTTGATTATGTCTGTGTGAGTTAGTTGACACTTGGGATAACTTGTGGGTTGAGTGTTTATGTAATTCAATATAAGACATTGGTTGTTATGTATAACTTAACAGTGTGTTGTTAAGTTATCTGCGACAGAGAGTAGGCAATGTCACTAGAGTTTAAGATCTTGGTGGGATTTTGTTTTACAAAGATTAGGTCAGTGTGTAAGAGTGCGTCAGCACTACAAAAGGTCCTAAAGATTGTACAAACAAGAACTTAGTGAATTGCAGCTTTATAGCTGTCCGTGGATGTAGGTTTTATAACTGAACCACGTAAAAATCCTCCTGTGCTGATTTACATTATAGCGTACTTTTATATTTCGTATAATTGCATGCTTCTAGAACTCTCAGTAGGATGGCAAAAACCCCGGGCGGGGCCAGGTACCCGAATCCTTGGGTCGGTCTCGCTGGGGAATTGCCCGAAAATCCGGGAAATTTAGCCAGGGACGGTGATAGGAATCCCGGGGAATGCCTGGGGCCGGGCAGGAGCCGGGGACTAGGCTCCTTGGCTCGGCCCCAGCCTGGAGTAAATATAAAAATACATTTATTTAATTTATTTAATTTACGACAATATAAAATCTGACACTCGACTAAATCTGACACTCGACTAAATCCGACACTCGACATCGATGAAACTCGACACTCGACAATATAAAATTCGACACTCGATAGAATCTGACACTCAACATCGACGGAATTCGACACCCGACATTGACGAAATCTGATACTCGACAATATAAAATTTGACACTCGACGGAATTCGACACTCGACATTATAAAATCTGACACCCGACATCACAAAATCCGACACTCGACAATATAAAATCCGACACTTGACTGAATCTGACACTCGATAGGGCCCCTAGTTCTGTCTATTTTTCCAATTTTCCCTTAGCTAGCCTTTGTGGAAATCACATCACAGCCTTCTTCATCTTCAGACTTCACATTTCAGCCTTCACGTCAGTCCTTCACTCTCACTGCTTTCGTTCGCCTAACCTAACTTGGGTCCTTTCCTTCACTTCAGACTTTACATGCTCTACGGTGACAAAGCTGCCTGGGTCTTGACTTGCACTGCCTCCCCTTACCTGCACTGCTTCTCCAGACCTGCCCTATGGCTGTGACAGCTTCTCCAGACTTAGCGAGCTTTGCCTGACCTGCACCCATGTTTTACGAACTCTACTCATGAAATCCGATTTATTCGACACAGTAACCATAGTGTCTCTCTACTTTGACCTCAAATAGAAATAAGCCTAAGATTTTATGCTTTCTTGAAATTCTTTTATTGTTTGCCATAATTTCGTACTTCATTGTTCTTTGTTTGAATTTATTTGTCAATAAAAGCTATTAGGTGCTGTTATGACTTCAGTTTTACCTCCAGGCTCCACCGCTCCAGTCAGTATTTCCCTTTGCTTGTGTTGTGATACCTCCTTTTGGTCATAATCTATTCATGCTTTTGTGATTGATTCCCTTTTTTAGTAGCATAAATGGGGTTTATTTTTGTATTTTTGGGTCATATACAAATAATGTCTACATCCACTAGAAATGATCAACCTACTTATAATGATGATATGCCAATGGAAGAAAATGAAATGGAGCAAGATTATGAGGACAACATGGTTGATGTTTTGGTTGAGGATGGATCTATAACAAATTCACAAACAGGATGCCAAAAAATACGGCCACCAGTTGATCGTAGCACTCGTGAGCGTGGACCACGAGGTGGTGTCACAAAGACAAGGGAGGATCGTCAACCAATAAAACGGTCTTGGGTCTGGAAACATTTTACAAAAGAAATTATTGAGGGCAGACATAAAGCTATTTGTAACCATTGCAAAGCTGCATTGGTTGGTCACCATACAGATGGAACCAAACACTTGGCAAGCCATTTAGGAAGTTGTAAGAGTCGAAAACAAGCAACAATTAAGCAACAATTCTTGAGTTTCCAAAAGAAGCAAGATGGAAGTAATTCATCAGAAATGGTTGTTGAGACATTTGATAAAGGAGTTTGTAAGGAAAAGGTGGCCAAAATGATTGTAATGCATGAACTTCCTCTTTCTTTTGTTGAGTATGAGGGTTGTTTGTTCCCATGAGTAGAAACAGTTTAAAGAATGTGGTCTTTAAGATATATGATATTGAGAAGGAAAAGACCATGAAGATGATGAATGCTTGTAAGAGTAGAATGGGAATAACAATTGATATGTAGACTGCAAGTAATAAAAAAAAGGATACATGGTTGTGACAGCACATTTCATTGATGAGCATTGGAGATTACAAAGTCGCATCTTGAGGTAAATATATCATATATGAACATGCTAATATCATACGTTTAAAAGAAAAAGACTTAATTTCTTAATTACTAACTAGTGTTTGACCTTTACTATTGCATATGTTTCAGGTTCATATATGTTCCATCTCCACAGACCGTTGAAGCACTTGCTGATAAGCTAGCTCCTTGTTTGATGGATTGGAATGTTGATCGTAAGTTGTCATGTGTTACTCTTGACAATTGCTCTACTAATGATACATTGATTCCTATACTGAAAGAAAAATTGGGTGTTCATAACATGATTTTGAAAGGAAAATTATTTCATAAGAGAGCCTATGAATGTGATAAGAGAGCCTATCCTACGTCGGCTCTTACGCTTGCTCACCTAGAACAGCCCACCGATCGATTCCAGTAGACATATATATTAGTGTTCTTAAGCATTTGAATTAATAAATAATAATAATAAATAAAAACCATTTACAATAAATAATTTTGAATTTTACTTGCATCGCATCTTCCAGCAAATGAAAAAATGCTCAAATATAAGGTTAATGTTGTAAACTACTATAGATATTTGCCCCACTTTAATCTTTGCCGTCCATGTGATGAGAGAGTCTATCTAGGTTGGCTCTTGCTCGCCACGAAGAGCCCACCGACTATAGTAGACATATATTTGAGTGTCTCTTAACCGTTTGAATTAGGAAGGGTAATTTAAGCCACGGTATGTACGTGAATACGATACGATCAATATATGTTTATTAAATAAATTTAATTTGTATTAAAAGTGTTTAATATATTAACTTATTTAATAATATAAATAGTTATAAATATATAAATTTTTATCTATTTATAAATATATATTATAAAACTAAAAATTTTATATTATAAAATAAATTAATTTACGTAATAGTAAATTATGGTGATTTTAATAATTTTTTAATATTAACAATTATTTATAAAATTATTTTAATTGATATAAATATATAAAATATGATATATTATACATAATTAAGTTAAATAATTAAATATATTATATTAATTAAATATAACACGATTATAATATATGAATGACACGTTTAATAACTATATCAAATCTGTGTTTCATGTCTCGACATAAATAATTAAATAGGTTGATAAACTAATATAGATTAACACCTCTAAATTTTGAATTAACAAATAATAATAAAAATAATAAAGAAAACCCATTTGCTATAAATACTTTTGAATTTTACTTACATCGCATCTTCCAGTGAATGAATTTTATCTATTATTTATTATTTTTTGATTCAAATGCTAGCCAACACGTACTGACATACATGTCTCTTTATTATCATTGGTGGCCTTTTACCAGGTCAGAGCATACAGTAGACTCTCTCCCATTTGGCACTTCAGATTTTTTAACATTGCATGGATCTTACCCTGTAAACTTGCATCAATCTCACTGCTTTCTCCTAGCACCTAGTCTCTTTGTGTATCAATTGGAGATACCACCAGGCTGCAAAGAACTAAAAGAACAACAAATCATAAAAATATTCAAAAAGTTAACAACCGAACAAATATTTAAATTTGGTACTTCCAGGGTTTTTTTTTTTATATCAATATGGCCTTGACCACTGCAATTAGTGTTAGAAAATGTATCACCGTCAGCCACTACAGTGCAAAAAATATCAATTCGTTTGCTTAATTTAGAGGTAAAAGGCAACACCATCATCAGCTGGACAAGTTTTTGAGATTGGAATTGGAACCCATAAGAGAGTGTTGGAGTCAATCCCTCCCATGTGAAGGGTTGGCACCTCCCATGGGAGGTAGGTGGCCAACCCTCCACCTAATGGTGTTAGGTGACCAAACTTCACCTAACCCATTGAAAATGTAATGCAGAATCCTCTATAAATAGAGGACGTTCTGCAGAGTTATGTAAGATTCCAGAGAGAGTCCAAAATCTAAACTAGAGAGTTTAGGATAGTGAGAGAGCTAGGAGAGCTCTAGGAAATTGAGTTTGGGGAGTTTTTGTGTAATTCTTTTATATCAATTTTCTCTGTGAATACAAGTTAATTTTTCTCTCAGAATCTGTTCTGAGTGTTCATTGTATCCCAACAAGTGGTATCAGAGCAAAAGGAGAGTTCACAAGCACAAAGCCACGAAGAGCCACGAGTTACACTTGTAGAAGACGTGACCATTTGTGTAGAAGAGACGTGCTTCCACACAACAGACCAAGGAGTAGAATGGGTGATAAACAAAGCAGATTCTTGTCACATCACTCTTTGCAAAGAGATCTTCACCACGTACAAAGCAAGAGACTTTGGGATAGTGAAGATGGGAAATAATAGCACCGCCAAAATTATGAGAATTGGTGATGTTCAATTCCAAATGAACGTCGGATGTACAATGACCTTGAAAGATGTTCGTCATGTGCCATATCTTTGACTTAACCTACTCTCAGTAAAAGCCGTTGATCAGTAACGCTATGAGAGCTGTTTCTCCAATGGCACATGGAAGATGTTGAAGGGGGTCATGGTGGTTGCTCAAGGAAAATTATGTGACAATCTTTACAGGACTCATGTAAAGATAGATAGAGAAAGCCTAAAGATAGCAGAACATATAGTACCTCAGGATTTGTGGCATAAAAGGCTCGGTAACATGAGTGAGAAGGGTTTGACAATCCTTCAGAAGAAGAAGCTGATCACTGTTTCTAAGGATGTAGCGTCTCATCCTTGCAGCTATCGTTCGCATGGAAAACAATGGAGGGTGCCATTCAGCTCTTCATTATTGAGAAAATCAAAGTTGTTGGAGCTAGTACACTCTAATGTATGCGGACCTCTCGAAGTGGAGACCCTAGAGGGCAACCGGTATATCTTGACCTTTATTGATGATGCATCTCGAAAAGTGTGGGTGTATTTCCTCAAGACGAAGGATGAAGTTCTAGAGAAGTTCAAGTTGGTTCATGCTATGGTAGAACGTGAAACAGGGAAGAAGTTAAAATGCCTCTGATTAGATAATGGAGGCGAGTATACCTCCAAAGAGTTCACAACTTATTGTGGGAGATACGACATTCGTCATGAAAGAATCGTCCCACGTACACCACAGCACAATGGAGTGGCAGAGAGGATGAATTGAACCGTCATAGAACGGGTCAGGAGTATGCTTAGAATGACTAAGTTGCCCAAACCATTCTAGGGGAGGCAGTTCGTACAACCTGCTATTCAATCAACAGATCACCGTTTGTGCCACTAAATTTTGAGATTCAAAAAAAGGTATGGTCTAATAAAAAGCCCTCTTACATTCATTTGAAAGTGTTTGGTTGTTTATCCTTCGCACATGTATCCAAGGAGCTCAAACAGAAGCTCGATGTAAGGACTATTCCATGTATCTTCATCGGTTATGGAGATGAAGAATTCGGATACAGATTGTGGGACCCAAAAGAAAAGAAAGTCATCCGAAGCAGAGACGTCTTGTTTCATGAAGACCAAACATTTGAAGACACCGAAAAGCTAACAATATCTACAAATCCCACTAGCAGTGCCTCAGATATTGTTGCAGATTCTGCCCCAGCACCAAATGCCACAGGAAATGATGAGTTACCAGAAGAAGTTCGGAAGCAAATCAGGAGGAGGAAAATGAAGAGATTGTTGAGCCAGGGGAGCCACAATCACCTGTAGAAGCTGCTATACCTCTTGGAAATGAAGAACCTCAGCTAAGACGATCTGAGCGAGGTAGGATTTCGTCAAGGAAATATCTGAAATCAGAATATGCACTGCTTACTGATGAGGGGGAGCCAGAAAGCTTTCGTGAAGCCTTATCTCATCCAGACAAAGAACGTTTGCTGCATGCAATGCAAGATGGGATGAATTCTCTAGAGAAGAATAAAACTTATGAACTAGTTGAGCTCCCTGATGGAAAGAAGGCACTGAGGAATAAGTGGGTATTCAAGCTCAAGAAAGATGGAACAAGAAAGGTGATGAAGCATAAAGCCCGGTTGGTGGTAAAAGGATTCCTTCAGAAGAAAGGAATTGACTTTGATGAAATCTTCTCACCGATGGTAAAGATGTCCTCAATCCGCATCATTTTCGGATTGACCACAAGTCTAGATTTGGAGCTTGAATAAATGGATGTGAAGACAACATTTCTTTATGGAGACTTGCATGAAGAAATTTATATGAAGCAGCCAGAAGGATTCGAGGTTCAAGGAAAAGAAAACCTCGTGTGCAAGCTGAAAAAGAGCTTGTATGGCCTTAAGCAAGCACCAAGGCAATGGTACAAGAAGTTTGACTCTTTCATGGTGAGTCATGGGTACAAAAGAACCACTGCAGACTAGTGTGTCTAGTTTCAAAAACTTCCAGGTGGAGATTTTGTTGCACTCATGTTATATGTGGACAACATGTTGATCGTCGAGAAAGATGCAACAAAAATAACGTAGCTGAAGAATGAACTTTCAATAACCTTCGATATGAAGGATTTAGGACTAGCTCAGCAAATCTTAGGGATACATATCCGTCGAGATAGGAAAATGAAGAAGTTATGGCTGTCTCAGGAGAAATATGTTGAACGTGTGATTCAACGGTTTAACATGGATGGTGCTAAGCCAGTTACTGTACCACTGGCTAATCATTTCAAGCTGAGCAAGAGATCATGTCCCTCATCCAAGAAAGAGAGAAGACATGACATCGGTACCCTATTCTTCTGCTGTTAGAAGTTTGATGTATGCTATGGTGTGTACAAGGCCGGATATTGCGCATGCTATAGGAGTAGTGAGCAGATTTCTTTCAAACCCAAGGAAAGAACATTGGGAGACAGTCAAGTGGATTCTCAGATACCTAAAAGGTACTTCGAAGATATGTTTGTGTTACGGGGGAGCTGATCCAATATTGGAAGGCTATACAGATTCAGATATGGCAAGAGATTCTGACAGTAAGAAATCCACGTCAGGTTTTGTTTACACTTTTGCAGGGGGAGCTGTCTCATGGCAGTCAAAACTACAAAAGTGTGTTGCACTATCCACAACAGAGGCTGAATATATTGCCGCAGCGGAAGCTGGAAAGGAAATGTTGTGGTTGAAGCGGTTTCTTCAAGAACTTGGGATTGAGCGAAAGGAGTACAAAGTACACTGTGACAGTCAAAGTGCTCTGGATTTGAGCAAGAATTCAGTGTACCATTCCCAAATGAAGCATATTGACATTCACTATCATTAGATACGCGAGGTGATGGATAAACAACTGTTAAAACTAGTGAAGATCCATACAGAGGAGAATCCTACAGACATTCTAACAAAGGTAGTCACAAGGAACAAGCTAGAACTATGCAGAGACATAGTCGGATTAGAAGCTGTCTGATTATCTTTGTAATTATTCCCCTTCACATGGGATGGAGGGGGAGAATTGCTGGAGTCAATCCCTCCCATGTGAAGGGTTGGCACCTTCCATGGGAGGTAGGTGGCCAACCCTCCACCTAATGGTGTTAGGTGGCCAAACTTCACCTAACCCATTGAAAATGTAATGTAGAATCCTCTATAAATAGAGGATGTTCTATACAGTTATGTAAGATTCCAGAGAGAGTCCAAAATCCAAACCAGAGAGTTTAGGATAGTGAGAGAGCCAGGAGACCCTCCACCTAATGGTGTTAGGTGACCAAACTTCACCTAACCCATTGAAAATGTAATGTAGAATCCTCTATAAATAGAGGATGTTCTGCAGAGTTATGTAAGATTCTAGAGAGAGTCCAAAATCCAAACCACAGAGTTTAGGATAGTGAGAGAGCTAGGAGAGCCAGGAAATTGAGTTTGGGGAGTTTTTGTGTAATTTTTGTATATCAATTTTATCTGTGAATACAAGTTATTTTTTCTCCCAAAATCTGTTTTGAGTGTTCATTGCATTCCAACTGAGAGATGAAATTGAATTAATAATAATGTTCAATATAATATAAATAGAAATAAAATAACTAGACAGAAAAATAATATACATGCCTTACGAATTGAGGCGAGAAGGATGCTGATAGATTGGCGCAATTATAGGAAATCTGCAACTTCGGCTCTCGCAAAACTTGATCCCTGTGCAAAAAATTAGAAATTAACATCGATTATGCCAATTAATGATGTTGTAAACAGGTATTTCTGTAGTTAAATTAGCTCAAAAGAAACTGTTACTTACATAGTCAACAATCAAATTAAAGAAAATTCAAAGTAGCGGACGCGGGAACCTTAGATTTTTGCAAATTTTTTCTTTAATATTTAAAGTGCAGAATAATTCAATGGGTTCTCTATATCCATAGATAATCAAAACGTATGAACCATGACGTGAAGAAACTTTAGCAGGTGCGAGAAGCACTAAAGTTATCATATATTTTTATATATTGGCTTCTTTACAAGATTAAAATTAATCTTATTAAAGTTTTGTTTCATTCCCTGTTAACAAGGCGCGTGGAGTTATTTATATGAAAGACGAAATTTAATGCATAAAGAATAAATGCTTATAAGAAATATTTGATATTAATGTTGATCATCAATAGCCTTAATTCTCACTAACCTAATTTTGATATGAATGATATAACAAGGGGATGTATACGCCATTTGCTTGCTTCGACCGTTAGCTTCAATGATTTAAAGTACAAAATTCTTTACCTTTTAATTGAGAAACTCTTTAGACATGGAAACAAAACCTTTTGTTCTAGAATTAATTCAAAACGGCCATGAGCTACTTTTTGAAGCCAATAAGCAGACTCCCTCTTTCTTAAAGCAACACAGTTACCCATTATTTTGATATCGAAAGCTCTTGTATCACTAAACTATTAATGATTCGATTATTTTTATCCTATAAAGATAGATAAAATCATCTCTTTAACGAACTTCATTCTGCTCCCACCCTCTCCCACTCAGCTTTGTTGTTTCTCAAACTTTCCTCATCATTGAAACTTAAAACTTGGAAAGAAAATGATAAGTAATCTTCAAAAACTAAAAATAACCCACACTTACGAAAGAACCGTATGGAATAAATCAAGTTCATGCATGTATTGATCAGAATCACTCAAATTGACGTTCTTGTGAACAAAAGAAAAAGATAAAAAAAAATCTATTAATTTAGTAAAATGAAATTTCTTTAAACATACTTTGAAGGCAATGGTTAAAGCAGCTCTTTGTGGTTTGTGCTCACAAGAAGTTTTTGCATTCTGAATTTTATAGAGAAATCTTAAGAAACATTCTGCGCCGTAAGGCCGAAAATATGGAACCTGGGACTTCGGCCTGTGCCTTGGAATGGGATGCAATTACGATATGACACTGAGTCGAGACCGAAAGCGACAAGGCCCAAAATCCACTAAGCAGCCCACATCAAAGCCATGTTGAAATGTTTAACAAAGCCCAATCTAAAAGCAGAATTGACATCCCGGTTACGTATCTTGTTCTTTCAATAAACCACAGTAATTTAATACATCTTAACATGACGCTGGCCTAAAACAAAACCAATATATAAATTAAACACAAAATGAGCTGACAAAATTTAAACTATTGTTCATAAGCAATGATATGGATCAGGCCGCAGTCACTATTAAGAGGGTGCTCGAGGTGTTTGGTTCCTGGGTTAGGGTTTGAGGATTCCATCGAAGTCTCAAACGCCAGTTTCTGAAACGCCAGTATGACTGTCTGAAAAGAGCTGCTGTCTCACGACGCTTAATAAATATGTTTTTCAAGTCATAGGCCATAAAAACAAAGACTTCGACATTTGTAACGGTTTGAATGGTTTTGATTGAGATAGGGAGGTTGGATGCATAGGGATAAGTCCGGAACCAATCAACAAGTTCGTTTCCATAGAAGTCATGACCGTCATTCTGATCATCATTTTTGCTATTGTAACGATCAGTTGTGGTTGTAGAGCCAAATTTTGCTCCGGACCATAGCGTGCCTTGCACCACAAAGATCATCTCATCAATTGGGTCTCCCTCTCGGATAATGCGAGTCCGCTTAACATAGACAACTGGATTTAGACAATAAATATATAACTATTATATATAACTCACCTTATCATGACCTGGCACGGCACAAGTCAGATATAACTCATGGCTTGTTCAATTTGACATATTTATCTCTTCTTATTCGACTCCACTCTCCTTCAAGACTACAAAACCTCTCCCAACAAATTTACATCGAAACTAAAAAGACATCTAGCAGAAAGGGTGGGCACTTCCATCTTCACCGGTGTCGCATGGGCACATCACCTGTTTCTCATGGACATGTTACCTCAGGATAGAAGTAAAAATTTTCTTTGTACCATACGGACTTTTAATTCCTACATGGAAAGTGGAGTGGCAAGTAATGAAGAAAAAGCAAGGTAAAGAAGAAAGTGGCAGCCGCCTTTACAGAGCACATATAATCAATAGATAGAAAAGATGTAAATCAGTTACAGCAGGAGATCACTTTAACTACATCAATGAGATCACCTAAATACATGATCCACCCGATTAAATAGTAGGTAAGTGATGGACCAAATCACAATCACGAATGAGATAATAGTTATCATGACATTGGCATCATTACCAAAATATCTCCCAAAGGACACAATTAGTATAAAACAGAGGCCACCAAACACTAGATTCAATCTATATATACCACCCAAGTATTACATTAACCGCAATATGCATGATAACCCCACAAGACAAATAATGGCGATCACTAACCATTATATATAACTATTATATATAAGGTGACAAGAGTGGACTTCAAAGGTTAATTAAGAAATTCAACCTGTAAACTCCACTATAATCTGATGGAAAATTAAATGAGGGAATGAAGTTCAGTTTCTGGACTCAGTACCTTTTCTTCTTTGAGCTACTTCTAGAAATATTTGACAAGAATTTCAAATACAGAACATTTCCTTATATTATAATATCAATTATTATTTTTCCCCTTATGTTAGATCTGCCTCTCTGAAGAAAAACAATGTCCTGACTGAAAAAGACTTGTTTAAGCTAGTCACCTTCTCTTCGAAAATTTTAAAATGTCATTATGTTTAATATATACAGCAACAGCTAGCTTAAACTCTATCTAGAAGATTAAACACAATATATATATATATATATATGTGTGTGTGTGTGTGTGTGTGTGTGTGTGTGTGTGTGTGTGTGTGTGTTTGTGTTTCGGATGCCACGATTCATAGTTTTCATAATTTTTTTTTTTTTTTTTTACCAGCTAGTTCTTCTGTGATATGTTGACAAAGAATCGGTAACCAATAAATATAGATTTGGACGCTAGAGCAATTGGTCCATCACAGTCAAAAGGAACTCTCTTTTCTTAGCAGTTCCACGCGTATTTTGAGAGCCAAGTTCGTTCTGATCTTCATAAAAAGATGATTGAGTATATTTTCTAAGCTAACAACTCGCCAGTCATCTTGACTGTACTTCTTTATCTGTGATTTGAGATCCTCAGATAGATTTTGTAAGGGCTGCTGCCAGTGCATCGTGCCTTGCAATTTCTTATCTAGTCCTACATATTGTTCAGTGTGGGACTGTAGAAGCATCTGCTTCATCAAAGGAACTTAGTGGATATTTAAGTTCTCAATGGATGCTTCATTAATGCCAGTGCAAAGTGCATGCTTCATTAATTTTAGCATTTAGAAATAAAGAAAAATTAAAAAATAAATGAAAAAACATATTCTTAACCTGAAACAGTCCAATAAGAAAGGATAACTATTGAATATAATGAAAGAAAATGTATTGATATAAATGAATTACAAGGTACTATGACAAGCCAATTTATAGGCTGATACAATTACAAATATAGAAGTAAATCATGTATACAAGAAAGAAAATAATCTTAATAATGATAATTGATTGTCTAATTGTATACCTAATTGACTAATTATATGCTAAACTAAAGGAGATATATATCAATCATATATATGATAGAATCATATATATATGGTAATATCCCCCCTCAAACTCAAGTTGGTGATATAGAAGCTAACCTGAGTTTGGAAATCAACTCACGAAACCGTCTTGGAGGATGACCTTTTGTAAAAATATCAGTTGGTTGATCAACAGAGGAGAGTGAAGTGAGTTAGACAGTACCACGAACAGCATGTTGTCATATGAAATGATAATCAGTCTCTATATGCTTGGTACGCTCATGAAAAACATAATTGTGGGCAATTTGAATGGCATTACAATTGTAATAATAAAGTGAAGTAGCATGAGTATGAGTGATTCCCATATCTTCAAGTAACCAACGAAGCCAGAGAAGCTCTTTTGTAGTATCAGCAATAGCACGATATTCAGCCTCAATACTAGATCGTGCTATAACAGTTTGTTTCTTACTTCGCCAGGAAATAACAGAGTCTCCTAAGAAAAAGCAGAAGCCTGTAGTTGATCGTTGATTAGTTGGGTCACTGGCCTAATCAGCATCAGAGTAGGCAGTCAATTGAGGTTTAGAATGAGCTGAAAAATGAAGTCCATGAAACAAAGTACCCTTGATATATCGAAGAATGTGAACGACAACTGTGAAATATGTGGATTGAGGAGCCGATAGAAATTGGCTAACAATGTGGACAGCATAAACAATATCAGGTCTAGTAACGGTGAGATAGACAAGACTGCCAATTAGTTATCGATAAAGAGTTAGATCATCAAGTGGTGTCCCATCCCAAGAATTGAGTTTAACATTAGGTCCTAAAGGAGTCAAAATCGTTCTATTATCGCTTAACCTAGCTCAAGCAAGTAGTTCAGAGGCATATTTGGCTTGAGAGAGATAATAACCATCATTATCAAAAGTAAGTACTAATATCATCTCAAAGTGTTGACTAAGAAAATGCTTGAGTTCTAAAATACTAGTAATATCATCCCCTGTAATAATCATGTCATCCACATAAAGAAGAAGAAGAATAATGCTTCCTTTTGAGGTCTTGCGTACAAAAAGGGCAGAATCATGAGAACTAGAAGTAAAGCCAAAATTTCCAATAACATAACAAAATTTGGCAAACCAAGCTCGAGGTGCTTGTTTGAGACCATAAAGAGCACGATGAAGCTTACAAACTTTGTTTGGAGGATGTTGGTATCCTAGAGGTGGCTGTATATAAACGTCCTCAGCAAGATCGCCATTGAGGAATGCATTTTTAATATCCATCTGAAAAAGACTCCAATGTCGAATAGCAGCAACTGCAAAAAGACTTCTAACAGAGGTAAGTCGAGCAATTGGAGCAAATGTCTCCTCATAATCAATTCCATATTCTTGAGTATACCCTTTAGCAACAAGACGAGCTTTGTAACGTTCAATAGAGCCATCATATATTGCCTTGATTTTGTAGAACCATTTGCAACCAATCCTAGATTTGTTAGAAGGAGGATCTACTAAGTCCCAAGTATGAGTTTTTTCAAGAGCCTATAATTCATCTGCCATTGCTTTCTGGCAATCAGGGTTAATGCATGGTAGAAAAGCAATGATAATCTCTAAGTCGAACCATAATTTCTCTTACACGAGTGGAACGACAAAGGATAGGAGAATTTTCAAATTGATGAGGTTGTGCATCAGATCCATCAGACATACTAGATTCATTGGCAGGCAACGTGGAAGTATCAAGTGCATTTGAATGAGGATCGTAAGTCAAACCTTTATGAGTGTCAACAGGGAACAATGAAACAGAATGATCATTAAAGAAATGACATTCAGAAATACAAGGGACTTCAAATTTGAACATCAAGGAGAACATTTTATGCTCCCAAAAAATAACATGACAAGAAATACAAAGACGCTTTGAGACAGGATCCCAACATTTGTAAACTTTATGTTCAATACTATAGCCCAAGAAACAACAAAGACGAGCTTGAGGTTCTAACTTGGTGCGTTCATGAGGTTGAAGAAGGACAAAACAAGCACAACCAAAGACCTTGAAAATATTGTAATCAGGAGGACTACCGAAAAGACGTTCATAGGGTGAAACATTACCAATGATAAGAGACGATTGATTGTATAAAAAGCTGTTAGTGCAACTTCACCCCAAAAACATTTTGGACATGAGGCAAAAATTAAGAAGGCACGAATAGTTTCCAATATATGCCTATGTTTCCTTTCAGCTTGACCATTTTGCTGAGATGTATAAGGATAAGCAAAATGAGAAATAGTTTCGTTTTCTCGTAGAAACATTTGAAATTTGGAATCCCTGTACTTCATGGCATTATCAGCACGAAAAATTTTGATTGATCGAGAAAATTGGGTTTCGACCATATTAACAAAGTCTCGATAGACGGTAGGTAATTCAGATATATTTTTCATGAGATATAACCATGTAAAACGAGAATAGTCATCAACAAAAATGAAAAAATATTTTGAACTAACCATAGTAAGATTTGGTGAAGTTCCCCAAATATCAGAATGAATAAGATCAAATGGAGCAACAGAAATAGATTCATTATTATTAAAAGGTAAAGCAATTTGTTTAGCAAGTTGACATGGCAAACAATCAATATTTTCATCGTAAACTGTACCTAACAAACCATTAGATTTTAAAAGTCGTAAACGACCAAAGGAGACATGACCAAGATGTGAATGCCAAAGACTTAAGGATGACTTTGTTGTAGTCGATAATATATATTGGGATTTATCTGATATTGAGGAAGGAAGATGAAGATTCATGAGCTCAAATATATGACCAACTCTACAGCTTGTCCTAAGAACCTTGCCCGTCTATGGATCCTGAACACAACAACCAGAAGAAGAAAAAGCAACATTGAGACCAAGTTCACATAATTGACCCACAGATAGAAGATTCAAAGTGAGGTTTGGAATGTAGAAATTATTGGGTAACTCTAAAATAGAAGTAGAAATATGACCAACATGGCTAACATGCATTGAAGAACCATTAGCAGTATGAATAACTGGCATGTTAGAATAACAATATTTGGAAGAAAATATATTAGAATATGAAGTCATATGATTGCAACAAGTAGAATCAAAGTACCATGATGGATTACCCGAGTTAGTAGTTAAAGCGAAAATTGAGGAATTACTGGACTTGGAAAGAACTTGTTGAAGAATGGACTCAAGATCACTAACACAAAAGGTTTGAGAAGAGGAACTAGTACTGGAACCCTGATTATTATCTTCAACAGCAACAACAGAGAATTGAGACTTACTCTTGGGGTTACCTTTCTGTTTTAATTGACGACTCTGCTTAGGAGGAGCTTTAGAACAATCTTCGGCAAAGTGTCCTGATCCAATCTTATGACAATAGCGACAAATGCAGGTGGGACATTTACGAATAAAATGTCCAGTCTCATGACAATATTTGCATTCCTGGGAAACTGAGGATTGAGAACCATGAAAATGTGTGTATTTTGAGTCTGAAGAGTAGTCAAACAAGTCTCATCAGAGAGAAGTTCAGTAACAGCACTATCAAGAGAAGGTAGAGGTTGGCAATGGAGTAATGATGCACAAACCGATTCAAAAATGTCATTAAGTACCATGAGAAACTGTATCAAACGTTGATGATCTTTGTAAGTCAAGAACTTTGTTTCATCTTTAGAACATGACCATGAAAATTCTGATAGTGTTAATTGATCCCAAAGATATTGCATTTGAGAAAGAAACTTATGGATTGATTGACTTAAAGATCGCCGTAACTGATAAAGATCGCGTAGAAGTTGATACTGATGAGCCAAATCTATTATGCTGTATCTAGTTGACAAAAAATCCCACAGAGATTTGGCTGTATGAAAATGACCAAGTTGGAGATTGATGGATGGTATAGAGGTATTTCTAAACCATATAATAATCTGGTGATTTTTGCTCTCCCAATCCTCCTATTGTACAAAGAATTTTTCACCTGGTTTGTCTTTTTGTTGGATTGGCTCAAGAAATTCTCCAGTGATATAATGCCATAATTTCAGACCTTTAAGAAAGCTACACATAAACGGAGACCATATAGTATAATTGTGACCATAAAGAAGAACTTGAATTGGTTGGGCAATATCTAACTTCTCCATTAGAAAATAAATAGCAAAAGAGAGATTTTAATGTGAAGAAATAGTTTGACCTAAGATGATAATCTGGCCGTGTGGATATTGGACAACACTAGGAGATAAAATTAAGAAAGGATTTTGGCATGTGATTTGACTTGATGGCTTGTTAACAGACCCGTGAATGAACCATGTGAATGCAACTTGTGCTAATGGCTTGACTTTTCTTGAAGACTTTGAAAAATGTCTTCAAAAGGTGGCTTCTTGTTTGGAATGAAAAGAAAATATATAAAAGGTGATGGTAACAAATGACTTGGTATATGTTGATTGAACAAAATAAAATATGAGAAGGATGCAACAAGAAATAGCGATTGGGAGTGAAATTTTGCTGAAGAAATGAACAAAGACATGGCTCTGATACCATATTGAATATAATGAAAGAAAATGTTTGATCTGAATAAATTACAAGGTACTATGACAAGCCACTTTATAGGCTAATACAATTACAAATATAGAAGTAAATCATGTAAACAAGGAAAGAAAATAATCTCAATAATGATAATTGATTGTCTAATTGTATGCATAATTGACTAATTATATACTAAACTAAAGGAGAATGATATCAATCATATATATGATAGAATCATATATATATGGTAACAATAGGAAAAGCATTCCAAACAATATAACAAAAATTGTAAAGATGTTCCCCTTGATGCACGAATGTTGTTCCATGGTCTGACCGAAACTACTGTAAAAAATAATTTCAAATATATATTTATATTTAAGATACTAATTTAAGAAATATAAAAAAAAAAAGAGCTAAGATATAGTGTACAAAACTCTCATGCGTTTAATATATGCTTTGGGCTTGCGTTTTATATTAGAATATAAAGAGGTTCCCATCTTCATGCTGAGATACTAATAACCAATGACCTGATAGGTGGCTGGTATAAACATGTTTTGGGTGAAAGAGGCCTGGGCTGAGATTGCTATAAAATAGCAAACATGGGACTGATGCACTGTTATACATGATGTGAAAGGGAAGTGCCAGTGCCACGGTCACCATGGCAGAGCAAATGTTCAAGTGAATACCTGACCAAATGTTCAAGGGAATACCCAGGCCGATCCTGGTGGTTTCTTGTTAAGACAACACATTAATTTTCCCCTGGTTTCTCTACCTATTCAGATTTGATTAATTCTTTTATTTATTTTGTAATTGCCGTTAATCTTTCTGTTAGCATTTAGGCTGGAATTAGTTGTATTTGCTGAGCTGTTGGCTCCGCTAGCTTCTAGATTCATGCCAGGTAAAACTATCTTATTGGCTGTTATATTTCTTAGCTGTAATAGAGACACCTGGCTATCATTGCTTACCCTATATATAAATAAAGAACATTCCTCTACAGTCTGTGGCTGAGAGGAGGAAATTCATTTCTATCAAAATCTTAAGTTGGTATCAGAGCTTGCACAAGGCCAATGCCTTGTCCTCTGGATCAGAGCTTGCATAAGGCCAATGCCATGTCCTCTGGATCTGTTTAAGGAAGTCCTCTTAGCAACAACTCAGGTTCATCTTCTCGAGCTATTCCCATTCATGGCAGCCCACCTTTTGAAAATTTAGAACCATCATCAGTTTCGAAGGCCTTAAACTCAAAAACCTGGAGGAAAACTATGGATGAAGAATTCCAAGCACTGGTAAGGAATAAAACATGGACTCTTGTTCCTTACTCCTCAAGCTACAATTTGGTAGGTAATAAATGGGTGTTCAAACTCAAGTTAAACAGTGACGGGACTATACATAGGCATAAAGCCAGGTTGGTAGCAAAGGGCTTCCATCAGACTCTAGGAGTAGATTTTTCAGAAACCTATAGTCCAGTTGTAAAATCTGGCACAATTAGAGTAATTCTTACTCTTGTAGTAGTGAAAGGATGGAAAATAAGGCAACTGGATATCAATAATGCATTCCTGAATGGCACCCTTGAAGAGTCAGTTTATATGAAGCAACCAGAAGGGTATGTAGATTCCTCCATACCATCTCATGTGCAAACTGCATAAAGCCCTCTACGGCCTCAAACAAGCCCCAAGGGCTTGGTTTGACAAATTGAAAAGTGCATTGCTGACCTGGGGGTTCACTAACTCCAAATCTAATTCATCATTATTTATCCTCAAGGAAGAAAGAACTTTCATCTACATGCTAGTTTATGTGGATGACATCCTCATAACAGGGAACAATTATATGGCTATTCAAGGTGTTATATCAGAACTTAATAAACTTTTCTCTCTTAGAGACTTGGGTGAACTTCATTACTTCCTTGGAATAGAAGTAAGAAAAGACTCCATAGGAATGTACTTGTGTCAATCCAAGTACATATCTGATCTGCTAAAAAGGTTGAACCTAGAGCATCTAAAATCCTGCTCCACCCCTGCTGCAGTTAATAAAACTTATAGCATAGAAAATTCTGAGCCCTTTTCTGGCCCAACTCTCTATAGAAGTACTATTAGAGCTCTCCAATATCTTACCTTTGCAAGGCCTGACATTTCCTTCATAGTAAACAAACTCAGTCAAGCTCTTCAAGCTCCCAAGATTGTCCACTGGCAAAGGGTAAAAAGGATACTAAGATATTTGAAAGGTACAAGGTTCTATGGCCTTCACATTAAACCATGTGACAACATCAATATCACAGGTTTCTCTGATGCCGATTGGGCTTGTAACACAGAAGATAGAAGATCTATTGGGGGTTTTTGCGTGTTTCTTAGAGATAATCTTTTTTCTTGGCAATCAAAAAAACAATATGTTGTGTCTCGATCAAGCACTGAATCTGAGTATCGTGCTTTAGCTCAAGTGGTAACTGAAATTGCTTGGTTACAATCCCTTCTGAGTGAGCTTCACTGTCAACCAAATCAGTGTCCTATCACTTAGTGTGACAACACAAGCGCAAGAGCCTTGGCCTCCAATCCAATGTTCCATGCTAGGACCAAGCACATAGAAATAGATGTTCATTTTGATCGTGACAAGTTGTTGCAAAAATTACTTGATGTACGCTATGTGCCTTTGTGTGACCAAGTTGCAGATTGTTTCACAAAAGCTTTGGTAGCACCTCAATTCCTATTTTTCAGAGACAAACTTGGAGTCACCGAGGTGCCCTCCAATTTGAGGGGGGATGTTAAGACAACACATTAATTTTCCCCTGGTTTCTCTGCCTATTCAGATCTGATTAATTCTTTTATTTATTTTGTAATTGCCTTTAATCTTTCTGTTAGCATTTAGGCTGGAATTAGTTGTATTTGCTGAGCTGTTGGCTCCACTAGCTTCTAGAGTCATGTCAGGTAAAACTATCCTATTGGCTGTTATATTTCTTAGCTGTACTAGAGACACCTGGCTATCACTGCTTACCCTATATATAAATAAAGAACATTCCTCTACAGTCTGTGGCTGAGAGGAGGAAATTCATTTCTATCAAAATCTTAAGTTTTCTGATATGATAGATGTATATGAAAAAATTGAAATCACTTGGGACTATGAAAAGAAATAGCAAGAATCGTCAAAGTTTTGTCCAATTTAATGCACCCTTTTTAGGACTGATCACATTGACGTAGAAGAACAAACAGTCAAAGAAACCTCCACAATATTAGAGCAGGCTTAAGAGACCAATATATTTCTCACGAAATGTCTTTTAGATGTTCAATCACTGCTTTAAAATACATAAATAAGCTTGTTCCATTTTTGTGTTTCCTGGGAACTGTGGCTTTTAGTGGAGGCCTGCTCATCAGAAAATATAATTGCCCGTTTAAAGATTAGTTCATCATGTGCCACTACAAGAAAATAGGCTTTTTACGGCGGGCAGAAACCGCGGTAAAAAACCTTCTACGACGGGCACACGGTGGTTTTAGCCTGCCGTATAAAATGGAGTCGTAAAAACTCATTTTACTTTTTACCACGGTTTTGGCCCGCTGTAAAAAGGTTTTACCACGGTTATAGTGACTGCCGTAAAAATTTGTGGTCATACGTAAAATTATTTACTGCGGGCTTGTGGCCCGCCATAAAAAGTTGGCATATTATCTACTGCGAGCTGGTGGCCCGCCGTAAAAAGTTGGGTAAAATTATTTACCGTGGGCTGTTGGCCCTCCGTAAACATTTAGTTCTACTACTGGATATACATTTCAACCTGTTCTAATTACAAATGGCCAATCTCTTAGAGTAGAAGTACAATGCAAAGCCACAATATCATAAGAACCTTACGAAAGCATAGCGCTAGATGACAGAGAAAGCTTTATTATGGGACAAAGATCTTTGAAAGCATAAATTGAGAAACCTTTCCACGTGTCCTTGCACCATCCGCATAAAACAAAAACCAGTTGGCCTATATTTGGAAGCCAATATGCAATAACTATTGATACCATTGCTCCTATGATTCCAAACTTGTATTTCACAGTCAAAAGCCATGAAAGAAAGAGATGAATCTAAAAAGAGGTGGCTATAAACGTTACTGCCAGCACTATACAGCTTATAAGCAGACCAGAACCGATCAGTTATGTCAAATTAAAAAGGGAAAGTTTTGGTTTCAGGCAAGTGGAAAAGAAAATGCTAAGAAACTCTAGAGGATCCTTTCAACCTTTTTGACTTCCATAATCTCATCTATTCAATGATTGGCCTAAATCTCATAAGGAAAAGAACAATAAGCAAACAGGCATTACAATATTACAATTTATAGTTGTTGAAATTCAACAATAGCCCACCAAGTCAGTAAGAATATATACCAAATCTGACTGTTGAACAACTAATTCTAAAGAGATTTTTTCAGTCAAAAAAGTAACATTCGGTGATTAACTGTTGTTGATACATATCACCTGCCCAGGACCCAAAAATCAATCCCACATATACAAAAGCTGAGTTCATTTACAAGTGTCAAATGTGGCTATTTAAGATTTAAGATTGTTCTTAAGCAACCGCAAAAGAGTGATGCTACGTGGAGTTCTCTTCCCTTCATTAGCTTCCAATTTTTTTCCTTTTCTATTTCCCTAAATCGGAGAAAATATATATTAAGACTGAAGAAACTTTTTTTTTTATACGAGAACTCATAAAGAATTGTATTATTTTCAACAGGAAGAAAGAGAAAAGCCACTTACCCTTGGTTTCTCAAGCTCATCGTCGATACCCAAAGCACTCATATCTCTTACTAATATGGATGATGCAGGCAAAAGCCTCCTGATTATTACAATATGACAGTGACAGGAATAGTTATATCCAAAGTTCATATTTATTAAAAAAAAAAGATAGTATTCAACATCATGATTCAAGTGAGAAAAAAGACAAAACAATGACATATACCACATAATAAGATGCTACCTTTTCAGTTTCTCCCTATCGAGGGGTTTGTGTGAAGCATCAAGATTTGACTCACTATTTAGCACACAAACATCTTTGCATTCCAGGATAGATGCAACTTTCTTTGGAGATGGTGATGAATGTAATGATTCCTAAAAAGAACAGAAGACAAAAATGAGAATTTTTTTTAATCACTTGTTTTTTTCATAGTTAGAAAAGACAAGAAAAGGAAAACCATAAGCACTTGGTCAAGCTTTCTTCTAATAAATCATAAACTACTTCACAACTGTTAAGTAATCCTCACAACTATAAATGTCTAAAAATTATCTTCCGTAGACATTTATAAATAAATAATCCACAGTTGAGCTAGCTATTCCTAATACGGCAAGACACTTCATAATGGTTGATGAATTAATGACAGAAATATGACTAGGAAATAACAACTAAGTGACAATGATCTCATAAAGAAATGACAACTGATTATGTTAGGAATCAAGCATCAAAGTGGTGGCTGAGGTGGACGACAACAATGCACCTTCTATGCTTCCATTTTCATTGAACAAACTTCCTCAGTACATTCTATTAGAACAAAATCATAGAAGTAGAAACAGACGTTTCAGTTTTCCAAAGCCAATTTAAGGAAAAGAAAACAAAAAAATTAGAAACAGAAAGTGAGATCAAAGTCATTTAAAAAAATCCAATGCAAAGCAGAACACAAAAGAACAAAGTTAAAAAAAGACCTGATAGTTTTTTAACCCCCTGAGCATTGACCTCGCCATTTGTTTTCATGCAATATTCACCACACTCATGGCAAGGATTAGATGCTTTAGGGCAATTTGGGTGCACTTTTCTCTGTTCATCCTTCTTTTTGCTAACTGGAACTTCTTTTATACCATTGTGATTATCTAAAAGAAGGGAAAAAATTTCACCTATTTTCAGTAAATGGTTAACATAATCCAAAAAACATTACAAAATGTTCTAATCTGATACTGTAATAACTTCAATACTTCCTCAAAATTCTAAATCAGTGTAATTTACCACTGAATCTAGAAAGTCACCACCAAGATCACCGAAACTTAAATGAAACCTAACAAGATTCATATTACAAAAATCTATGAACTAAATTAGGAAATTGTTTCAGCTAGAGCTTCTTTCAGATGTTATAAACAAAGAACTGGATGAGCAGCAATTGCTTAAATACTTCATAACCCAAAGACAGAAGTTATGTAAGCTTATGACAAGCTGCTGGGGGTTTACATGTGTCATATAACACATATGCACTACTCAAGAACAAAACAGAAATTATCAAATCAGGGAAATATAGTTCCACCTATAATAAGTAAAACAAGAGCAAACATTTTAGGGCAACAACAAAATGATAGTGGAAAGGCTCATAAATCTTATTCAAGCTCCACCAACTTCATAAAAATATATTGGAAAGTAAATTGTCCATATCATTTGATGTGTATATACACGATTGCAATAGTGTGTATTGGACAGAAATCACCACATAATTGAAACATGAACTGCATATCCACCAAAATCAACTGTTCAATAAACATTGGCAACGCAGCAATTGGAAAAAGTAGCCATCCATTTCTATTAACTTTAGAAAAAAAATATCAATAAACTCGATGTGTATCTATGTTTTGCAGGAAAACATAAAAAAGTATATGCAAATGGAATCTCCAAATACTACGAAAATAAAATTAAACATCATTAAAAGGTAGTGCTGGCTTCATAAAACAACAAGATGAGAAACTTAAAAATAATTAATCAAACATAGTCTTATAAAGATTATTTGATGTAGGAATCAAGGAAAAGTGAATTACACAATCATCCATTCAACTTCAAGATGTGAGATATTACCATCGTTTACAGATGCATATGAAAAACAAAGGAGCCCAACAACGAATAATACTTGCCTGACTTCTTCTTTTTCTCCTTTTGTCCCTATCCTTGAGCAATCTTTTCCAAGCAAGCCATACCACACTCATGGTAGGGATTGGAAGCATTAACACAATTTAGGTGTACTCTTTCGTTCTCAACCATATCCTAGTTGAGTTGACTCAACCTGCAAAATTTTCAAAACAGTATTAAAACAACCCACTATAGATCTTCTTTCCAATCAAATAATAAAACAACCTGCTTAATATACAAGCTTATCACGAAAAAACCTGATCTCATCACTAGATCCTCCTCCTATCTTATACTCGGATAGACCAACCCCAAGTTCCCCGCCACTTTCATATAACTCCCCAACAGTCCAATCCTCATGGAACAAAGTCACCTAACCAATGTGTCTTAAGCTCTCAAAAACCCTATGGCTACAACCGACCTTTATCTATGAAACCAGGATTTCTCTATGTCTCTCAATTATTTCCCTTTCCCTACCACCAAGTAAAAATAACCAACACCATTGAACCTAGCACCTCGACGAATCCATCAAAATCCCCAGGCCGTATCATGGCAACTCACAACCCCATTATTTATGGCACAACACAACAATACACCAACACAGAAACAAAACCCATCCACATATAAAAGATTTGAGAAATAAAAGTAAAAGAGAAGAGAAGAGAAGCTAGAAAAAGTGAGTTTGTCAATACCGAAGCCAGATCTAAAATAAACGCAGATACCTTTCAAAAATCATACCAAGAAGAGAGAAAACACAAATGCCTTTTAAAAAAAGCTAACCAAATACACCGTCTGGCTTCAGCCGACTTTGGCTGGAAGGAAAGTCACAACTGAGGTTTGAGGAAGAATGCTTCAACCGTGACTTCGAGATAATAAACGGTGGATTTGAGGTTTGGGAACGAGTAAGCTTGCATTTTTTTTTTTACTGGATGCTTCAACCGAGTAAGCTTCAGGTTATGGATGATGGGACATGCTCGAAGATGGAGCTGCAGAGATTTTCGTGGGCTCTTGAGGAAGCAAAGTATACGGTGGGAATTTCTACCGTCCGAGTGAGATTTGAGATTGAATTTGAGAGATTGAAGAAATTAGGGATTTGGGAGGGAATGATAAGAGAGTGAGAAGTGGGAGAATGGCGTTAAAGAGAGGGGGCAAAATAAAACAATTAGATTATATAAAAGCTTTTTATTGCGGGTCTCAAGAAACGCGGTAAACTTCGTAACTTCTACTGCGGGTGTGGTAGCCTGCCACAAAATTTTAATTTTTACTACAGTTTTAAAGGTCCGCGGTAAATAGGTGCAGTAAAAAGTTCATTTTGTAGTAGTGTGTGTCCAGTTTGTATGAAAATAAAAACAAAGAATGAGCCGAATAATGAAAATAAAAAATAAAAATAAAAAATTGGAAAAAGCTTAGCTAGATAGCTATACGCTTACTACAAAGTTTACCATTCTTCCGTTACCGTCGGTCCAAACTTCTGAATTAAAACAAAATAGGAGAAGAGTTATCACTTACTTGATCAACAATAAAGTGGAAAGAAATAATCCAAGTAGCTAGAAGAAGCGAATTTCGGATTTTTGCAAATTTGACTAGATGGTGGTTGCAATATCCTTAAAACAACATGCACCTTCAATCAGTTAGCTATATATGGAAAATGGAGAGCACTGTGCTCTGACCTGAAGGAGCTCGAGCCCCACCAGATCAAAATAAAAATCTTAAATGTTTTTTAAATATTCTATTATAATAATAAGGTCGTATAGTATAAGATTTTTCTGTTTAGACTTTCTCACATCTTTTGTGAAACTACATTCAACATAAGAATATAACCAATATTTTAATTAAATGGATTTACAAACTTATTAGTTTTGTTTTAATTAATTCACTGAATATTATTTTTAAAGAAGTCTTGCTTGGTAAAATAAGGATTCGTCTTGTGAGTGAATTTCCTATCAGAGTCATCATTAATAGCATTTATAAATAATAGTTCCTTGCTCTTTCTACGAATTTTATCTATCAGACTCTCTCTTTCTCTTGCTTTTATTTAGCCATGCTAATAATTTTAAATGTTTTACTTTTTTAATCTTTTTAAGTAATATTTTCTGTTTGAGCATCTTGTTATTAAAGACTTAAATATTGGAGTTAGACGCACCAATATAAGCTTATATATACTTTTTTGAAAAATATAACTTAACAAAATATCATAACCATTTACAAGGGCAAAACATGAGGTCTTTGCATGTCATAGAGTGCATTAAAGACTCAAATATTAGAGTTAAACTCATACTTATAAAGTTTAAATTTTTAAGAATATGATATTTTAATACTTAATCGTTGTTTGTTTGAATCACTTGAGACTTGAGAAAACTTAAAACTTAAGAAGATTTAATTTATATAACTTAATAGTATGTTTGTTTGCTCTTTTATATATTTCTTAAAAAAGTGGTAAGAGGATATCACAACTTTAATGTAACTTTTTTACTCTTGTTGAATATAAAATATTTATATTATATTTATTACAATCTTTTAAAAATTAAATAGTTAAAAAAATTAAACCAAAATTATTTTTCGTTTAAATAAATTTTATTTGTTACAATCATTTAAAAAATAAAAATATAATAAATGAAATCAAAAATTTAATTATTAAATAAATTATTTTAAATAAATAAAAATATTATTTTTATTTATTTACAATAATTTATTATAATATATAATAAACATTATTTAAAAAATTTGAAATTTAATTACATATTACATAGTTAAAATTTGGAATCCAAATACAAATAAATATAAATAATATTATCTTCTTAACTTAAATTATATTGACATATTTATCTTTATAATAAAGCATATAAATATATTTTCACTATAATTGTTTTAAACATTTGAAAATTTCAAATATAATCATTAATAAATTACAGAAATTTTTTTATATTTCAAATAAATATTTATATTAGAGAAATTAAATTTACTTATTTATCAAAATTAAAAATTAAAAAATTTTGAAATAAATATTTATATAAAAGAAATTTTATTATTTATTTAAATTTTAAGAACTTTCAAATCAATATTTATATTAAAGAAATTATATTATCTTATTAAAATTAAAAAATAAAAAATTCAAAAAATCTCGAAATAACCATTGGAGTTGTCACCTTATCGTTGCTGGCAACCATCGTGACCTTGCACATATGGTACACTATTGGTACTGTTTTGATCATCTAAAGACGATCTACCTCCTTATTCGACTTTTTCTGGCAATAAAAGCAAAGTTTCTAGGAAAAATTCAGTCAAAGATCCGGCTGCCACATGTTTCTCAATCTTCAACCATAAAAATCTGCATCTATTACCCATGAAAACTATATGGATGAGTAATGGCAGCCTATTGTTTCTCTTCTTCAAACAATCGGGCACAATCCCTCATCCATCATCTAGATACAAGCAGTGTTCTCCAACAGCCATAGAGAATATTTGTAGATCATTCGATGGGGAGTATTTTCATACCAATTTTTGGTGGTTAGAGTAAGAATATTTGTAGAATTCCAATATATATATATATTACAAATTTTAGAAACAATGCCTAAGGGTATTTGAGTAATTTTTTTGAATTTGATGGGCTTTAGGCCATGAAATAGTTATAAAACCATGTTTAATAAATGAGGATTGGGTTGGATTACAGTTGTGAGCTTATGTTAGAATTTGATAAGGATGAAATGAGCTTGGATTTGAAGTGAACTTACGCCCATAGGTTAAGGCCTTGTATATATAAGAGACATTAGGGTTTCAAAAGAGACATTTTTCTTTCATTTTTGTAATAGAAGAGGAGGGTGCTACGGGCTATAGGGAGAGAGAAAGAGAAGAAGAAGAGGAGAAAGAGAAGGAAGAAAAAGAGAAGAAAAGAGGGAAGAGAAAAGGGAAAAAGAAAAGGGGTGTATAGGCTTGGAAACTAAGCAGGGATTTTCTAACACTATACTTAAATCTTATTATTCATTTTTGTTGTTTTAATTGATATAGGTTTGCAATGCATGTGATTTATTGTGAAATTATTTGTGAAATTATGTGCTTATGAAGTGGAGGAGATGTTGTTCTTGATGGAAGTTGTAGTTCATGTGACTGTTCTATGTTCTTTGAGCTGCTACATTTTTTTGGATTGTGATTTATATAATTTTTCTTTTTTTTTAGGAAAATAGACATATGAAGCTTTAAATAGCCACTTATTTCATTGAATTTGGATTTAAAATGAAATTTGGGTGAATTTTTGAAAATAGAAGTCAAAATCTGGAAATTGCATTGTTGATCCGAGGGGCTTAGACATTTTTGCAAATCTGTATCTTTTGACACTAGTTTTGAGAAATCCCATTTTTGTTTTGAAAAGTAAACATGTCAAGCTTTAATTTAACACTAGTTGTACTAAATTTGGATTTGAAATGAAATTTTGGTGAATTATTGAATATAAATGATACAAACTGACATTTTGATAGCCATCTGGGATTTGGAATATGTTTTTGCAAAACTATATGCACTAGATGTTAATTCTGTAAAATTAACATTTATACCTTATAATAGACTTCATAAAATTTCATTTGCAAGTTGAATCACCCGAAAATCATTTTTCTACACTTTTTGGTGATTTTTCTAATTTGAGCTTGAAATCTTGAAATTTTCACTCGTTTAGTGATAGGTTTGGATTTTTCATAAAAATTATATTGCCCTAGGACTTATTTTAGAAAGATTATATTTTATTTTGAATCTAGACATTTGAATCTTTCATTTCCAACTGGTCTCACTTAAATTAGTTGAGTGTACAATTTATAGCAAATTTTCAAACTTAAAGATTAGCAGCTGAATAATGTAGTAGTATGGAATGAATAATATGGTTGAAGCTTAGAATTAATTTCTTTGGGTGTGGAATTTGGCATCAATAGCTTTTTAAAATATGCAATTAGAAATTGTATTGAAAGATTTATAAATATATGCATTGGACCTTGGATGGGCCATTTCGAATACAGATCCAAGGGGAATGCGGATACAAAATTCTTAGTGTTGGACCTTGGATGGACCGTTTTGGATATGGACCCAAGAGGAACACGAATATAAACTTGAGATGTTAGACCTTGGAAGGGTTGTTTGGATACGAGTCTAAGGAAAACATCAGATGAATAATTTTAATTGTTAAGTGAATAAGTGATACCTTGATGTATGAATGAGAATGATTGTATGACTTATTGTAATAGGTTGTGTAACTGTGTAATTAAGTAACTGTTTGAATGCTTGTGATTTAGTATAATGTTAGAATTTTTCCTACTGGGTTGTATGTTCACCCCATCCGTCCATATGTACACAAAAAGATATTCATACTAGTGGTGTTCCAGAGCTTTCCTAAGGAGTCTGGACGTTTACATGCATACAATGGTTTTGGGGAATATTTTGACTTAGCTTAGATCATGATAGACAATTTTGTTATGTAATTAGCAACCTATGTACTAAGTGTAGTCATAGGTGTATGTAAAAGTTTATCTTGAACAAATAGCTAGATGTTGGAATGGATTCATGTGATATGTACAAATATATGTGTAAATTAGAAAACGATCTTGGAAAAAAAGAAAACGAAAAAGGTAGATACTAATGATGTCTCTTTATTATTTTCTTAATTAGTCACCCTTAAAGTATCTAAATAATAGATTTTAAGGCGTAACAGAGTGGTATTAGAGCTTAAGCTTTTACTGTTGACCTGGGAAAAGGATGTAGATTGTTTGGGAGGTATAGAGTTATGTCTTGTGTGGTTGCATGTGCCTTGAATATTTGTTTGTTATGTTTATCTTCTATATGTTATAGAATTCTGCCACTTATGTTTTTACCATTGATGAAATTAGATAATGAGTTCTTGTTCTAGTTTCAATCCGCCTGAGGGTGGTGAGAGGTCAGAGTTTTATAGGGTTATGAGAGATATGGCCAATACATTGTCAGAGACAGTGGCAAACACAGTTAGAGATACTCTTCTGCTAAACCACCACCACCACCTCAACTGGTATTAGTGACAGGTGTTGATAATTGAATGAAGAATGCACTTAGAGAGGTCTGACGTCACAATCCTCCTATTTTTCATAGGGAGCCTGATCTCAATGTTGCAGAAGACTGGCTTATATGAGTTGAGCACCTCTTTAACCTTTTGGAAGTTGAAAAAAATTTATGAGTTAGGGTGGCAACTCACTTTTTGATAGGAGATGCATTGCTGTGGTGGACATCTATTGAGCATATTAGAGAAAGAAGTATCCTCACTTGGAGAGATTTCTCTATTGCTTTTCTAGACAAATATTTTCTTTCAATCTTTCTTGATTAGAAGGAAAATGAGTTCATATACTTGACATAGGGGAATACGATAGTGTAGCAATATGAGGCATGATTTAATACCTTATCCCATTTTGCACTTGGTTTACTAGTAGATGAGGCTAGCAAGGCTCGAAGATTTCAAAAAGGATTGAGAGATGACATCAGACCCTCAGCTATAGTATGTAGATTGACCACATATGCTGATGTAGTAGAGACTGCCTTAGTTACAGAACAAGAGTTGTCTCAGGGTCACAGAGTGGAAGGGTATTGGCATACCTCCTAGAGGAATGAGACAGCATGATTGTTCAGCTAAGAGATAGAGAACTCATTTCAGTAAAATTTCCTTTAATTCCTAGTATCAGCTACTGCAATCTCAAAGCTCCATAGTAAGTAGGTCCGCACAAAGTCAAAAAGTTTGTTATGAGTGTGGGAAATCAGGTTAGTGACATCAGTGTCCTAGATGCTATGGATGTGGATAGTACAATCACATTCAGTAGGATTGTCCAATAGAAATGACAAGTCCTCAAGCTCAAAATATCACTAGTCAGACCTAATTGACTCCTTAACAGAGGTCAGAGCCACAGTCTAGACCACCGTCTCAAGGACGAGTTTTTGCTTTGACTCAACTAACAGAGCCTACATATAACATGGTTGTTGGAGGTACATTATTGATTTTTAACTCATAGGCCCATGTTTTATTTGATTCTGGAGCTACTCATTCCTTTATATTTACTCAGCTTGCATCTGCATTAGGATTAGAGTCTGATTTGTTGCATTTTGTATTACACGTGGAGTCAGCCATAAGTAGTACCATAGAATTTGGGAGGATATGTCATTCTTGTGTGCTAGAGATCAATAGGCACAGGTTGTCATTTGATTTGATACTTGATTTCACTGAGTATGATGTGACATTAGGAATGGATTGGTTGTCAACTTATTAAGTTATATTAGGCTGTTACAAGAAGAAAGTGATAATTCACATGCCTGAGGGGATCATTTTCAGTTTCTATGGGGACAAATATGCATCCTTGCATTACCCTTTGCTTGGGTTGTAAAACCAAAAAGGCATCAGGACCATGATATATAGCAAGTATTTTGGTAGAAGAGACCAATAAAGGGGCTTCTGAACTTCCTTATGTGATAAGTGATTTCCCTGATGTTTTTCTTGAAGAGTTGCCCGGGTTACCTCCAACTAGAGAAGTGGAGTTTGCTATTGAGGTGTATCTAGGTGTGGCACCCATATCATTTGCTCTTTACTGAATGGCTCTAAAAGAGTTGAGGGAGTTGAAGTTACAAATAGAAGAATTGTTAGAAAAAGGATTCATCCGACCAAGTACGTCTCCTTGGGGTGCACCAGCATTGTTTGTGAAGAAGAAAGATTGATAAGGAATGGGGATGCTCAAATTAACAGAAAGGGAGGGAGATATAGATAAAGGAAAGGAGAGAAATAATAGAAGAAATTTGAGGGAGAAGTAGAGTGAAATTGGGGGAGAAAAATAATCTTTTTACTAAAAGTTCAAAAATCCATATTCAACAACCTAAGAAATAAAAAAACTAAAGATACTTATTTATAGTGTTAATAATCATAACTTGACTAGGAAATAGAATCTACCTCTAAGTAAACAAGAAAATATTAAAATTAAATCCTAAATAAAATAGTAAACTATTAAGTAGGAAAATAACTCAAATTAAGATTACTCCCAATTTAAGAAGTCAAAATCCCTAATTAATTAAAATTTCTAAAATCAAAATTAAAATCTCTAATTTATTGCTAATATGTCCTACATCAATTCTTATCCACTTGAAAGAACTCGACTTCTGGCGAGTTGTCAAGGAAGAAGTTGCCAATACACAACAAAACGGCACGTTTTGTCTTGCACGATCATTGGAAAGTCATCAATCCACATCTTCACTTTATGACGATCCAATATTGAAAGCACACATGATAGAAAAATTACTGATGCTAGAACGGCCTTCGATATTGGTAGAGAAACAATAATCACCATGGAAAACTTCACCATTGAACCAATGATAGGAGTAGAGAACCCAAATATGAATCACAACCTATGAAATCAACTTTTTTAATGATTCATGAGATTCTTCATATGTACGCTCGACATCATCATTAGAATTCATCTTGCCCTTGATCTCAATATCACCTCTAGATTCATGCCCATCTTCAAGATCAATCTCTCTTGCTTCATCATCCCCACTAGAATCATCACACTCATCCTCATGGTTCATAGGAGTTGCATCCAAAATCCCTTGATTCCTATGTTTGGTAGATGACTCTAAATTAGGGTCTTGTTTTGTGATAAAGGAAGCTTGTAAGGCTTTAATAGTTGCTAATATTTCTGCCATTCTATTTTTCAAAGCATCTATCCTAATGTTTGTCCTATTTTTTTGAGGCTTGTATCATTAGCTGGAGTGTTTCTAGTGTTTCGGGTTGTTGGACTGAGGTTTCAGATGTGTCAGGGTCTTCAGTTTAGAATGAAGTTTGGTTTTTCTTGCTTCTAATCACATAATAGGATAAAATTAGGCTAAATTGATGCAAAATTACTCAAATACCCACAAAATCAACAAGTCAAAGAAAAGTCAAAGGGGTAGAAAGGTCAAATTGAATTATGTGTTGTCTGTGAATAGTAACTTCGGCGTGAACAATGTTTATCTGTGAATATTACTCCGAAATGAACAGTACTCCATGTGAATAGTGAAATCCCGTGAACAGTACTCTGATATGAACAATACACGTTCGTAAATAGTGATTATAACTTTTTTTTTTAATTGAGGGGATGATGGAAGATGAAATTGGGGTAAAGTGAGTTAATGGTGGTGGAAGGTTTAGGGTTTATGGGTTGAGAAAAAAATTAAAGAATAAATAATATAAGAGGGGATCAAAACCACATTCGGATACTAATTGATGAGGAATGAGGTTCCTCAAATTAACAGAAAGGGAGGGAGATATAGATAGAGGAAATGGGAGAAATAGTAGAAGAAATTTGAGAGAGAAGTAGAGTGAAATTGAGAGAGAAAAATAATTTTTTTACTAAAAGATAAAAAATCCATATTCAACAACCTAAGAAATAAAATAACTAAAGACACTTATTTATAGTGCCAACATTCATAACTTGACTAGGAAATAGAATCTAACTCCAACTAAACAAGAAAATACTAAAATTAAATCCTAAATAAAATAGTAAATTATTAAGTAAGAAAATAACTCAAATTAGGATTACTCTCAATTTAAGAAGTAAAAATCCTTAATTAATTAAAATCCCTAAAATCAAAATTAAAATCCCTAATTTATTCCTAATATGTCCTATATCAAAGAGGGTTCATTACGTTTATGTATAGACTACAGGCAGTTAAATTGGGTTACAGTAAAAAACAAATATCCTTTACCTAGGATTGATGATTTGTTTGACCAGTTAAGAGGATCTTGTTATTTTTCCAAGATAGATCTCTGTTAAGGCTATCATCAGTTGAGAATAAAGGAAAGAGACATACCAATGAACCGTATTTTCAAACCTCACTTGGACCAATTTGTAATTGTGTTTGTGGATGATATCCTTATTTGTTCTTCATATGAAGTTGAACATGAGCAACATATACGTATAGCTCTTCAAACACTGAGAGAACATCATCTTTATGCCAAGCTAAGTAAATGTGAATTTTGGCTATCAGAAGTAAAATTTTTAGGCCATATGGTGTCAAGACAAGGAATCTCAGTAGATCCATCAAAAGTGGAAGCAATTATGAAATGGGAACGACCAAAGAATGTGTTTGAAGTACGTAGTTTTTGGGTCTAGCAGGTTACTATCGGCGTTTTATTGAGAATTTTTCTCGATTGATTGCTCCAATGACTAGGCTAACAAGGAAAGGAATCAAATTCGAATGGAATGATTCATTTGAACAAGCATTCCTAGAATTGAAGAAAAGACACTACAAGAAAAAAAGCTTTTTACGGCGGGCTAAAATCGCGGTAAAAAGTCATTTACGGCGGGTTTACGACAGTTTTAGCCCGCTGTAAAAAGATATTTAACTTTTTACCATGGTTTTGGCATGCTGTAAAAGACCTTTTATCGCGGTTTTTGAGCCCGCCATAAATAACTATCATGTGATTGTCCAACAATATTTTTACTTTTTACTTCGGTTTTTGGCCTTCAGTAAAAGACCTTTTACTGCATTATAAAGACCTTTCATTAAAAACCCTGCATTTGTAACTGCTATTGATTTTAACATATTTATTTCATTATAAATCTATGTGAACAAAATCCAAATATCATATGTATGTAAAATAAAAATTAATTAACAAAATCATATATTTTTGATACATTGTTTATAATTAACGTTAACTACATAAGTCATTGATCTAAAAGTATATAAAGCCTAAAACGTCAAATCAATCCAGCAACTAGGGCTAGCTCATCAAACTTTCTTTGGAAATCAGCTCATCAAACTTTCTCTGAAGGTCAGCTCATCAAACTTTTCTTGAATCCAAGCCACTGTAATCCAATAAAAACAAATCTACCCATTTAGTCAATTAACATAAGCATCTTAATTATTTGCTCCACTTGAAATGCAAGCAACATAAGCATAAAATTTATCAACCAATTAAAGAAAATGCATAAATATTGTAAACAAGTTACCTACGTTAGAGACTTTTCTATGCTTTGTCATGAAATGTTGCACTCGAAGTAAAACACATTGAACCATCCAAATATTCCCTTAAGAAACCGAAACATCATTGGTTCCCTATAAGTACAATGAATAAGTCACTTAATAGAAAATGGAGATCCACAAATTTACTTCACTCTAAGGATTCAATTATGGTATATTAAGCAAAACCAGTCATCAAATTTCAAAGCTAATCTTTTTTGTGGCAAGTAACATAACAAATAATAGCTATTATTAACTAATAACTTATTAAACAACCAAGTAATGTTCACTATCTTTAAGCTAGCTAGCAAATAAATGTATCATAAATAGATGTGAAAGCCAATTTTTCCTAGCAAACTCAATAAAACTTAGTCACCAAGTTCAATACAAAACTCTTTCACAAAAAAAAAAAGTATCAATAATTCTTTGTTCTCATACCAATAAACAAGAAAGTATCAATAATTCTTTATGCCCACTAAAATTCAATATCAGCAGTTTACAAAAATTGAAAACTAACATTTTAGCAGCTACTAATATAACTATATACTTGAAAATGTCTAGCTGCAAATCAAATTTAGTTAGATGCTCCTTTCTCCCTCTATCTAACCTTTCTTGAATTAGAGTTGACAAATTTCAGTGTTAAAGAAAGCCTTTTTTTAAAGTAGCCAAAATGAAAGAGAAATAGAAGGAAAAAAAAATCATATAAAACATGACAAACTTGAACAACCTTCCCAAACTAAATGTGATACCTAAAAATAATCATTTAAAACTTAGAGGCCTCACTAAAATTTGCCCAAATTTAGCCTTTGTCAGATCAAGAAGTGGTTTCCACATGATTTAACCTGGTCAAGGAATATTATTATGTAAATAAATCTTGCAACCAAGTTATGAACTTTTATTTGTAAAAGTAAAAAAATATGTGGCCTAAAACAATGAATGAG
Organism: Boswellia sacra; assembly: GCA_013180625.2. NCBI lineage: Eukaryota > Viridiplantae > Streptophyta > Magnoliopsida > Sapindales > Burseraceae > Boswellia > Boswellia sacra. The sequence goes on from SNVD02006192.1 coordinate 190,994, forward strand.
ACAATATTAATAAATGTCCTTTAAAGTCATTGTCTTACACTTCTTTACAAAGCTTTGACGATACAAAACAAAATATAATGCTTGAGACAATTCACCTTTATAAAGCTTTGACGATTGACTATATATATGTTAACCTAAAAACTAAGAGAAATTATAAAGGAGTACAAGAAGAAGGAAGGAGAAGCAAATAGAAGAAAGAGAGTGCGAGTAAAAGTAACAAATAGAGAAGAAATTTGCTACTAAGAGAAAGATTAGAGAATTTTGCCCGAACCGAACAAGTTTTCAATAGTTGCAAGTAACGTAGCTTCAAAACCAATAAGTGTATTCTCTTTCACTTCTTTTTTCAATTACATGTTTTGCACTTTTAATCACTTTACCTTGTTCTTTTTCCTCCGCATTTTTTTTAAACAAGTTCTTATTTAAATAATGCAAATTGCCTATAACATCAATGGCCAGCTGCAAGCCACATCTCGCCATAGTTGGGATTAGCCTGTGATATGCATACATTATGATTGAGTTGGCAAGAGAAATAAAGATTTAAAAAGCTATAATTAAATCAATCTTTTTGTCTGTTTGGATAACATATATTTCATAGGTGTTGATAATAAAGAAGAAGCTACAATATTTACGGGTGGGCCTTGCAGAGAGTAAATGCGTAAAAAGCTTAGTGGAATCTTTATCTTTTGGAACCTTTCCTTGTAGATGAAAACATGCCATAAAGGATAAGTGATAATTTGTCTATACATGTGATTCATTAGACTCGAATAACTCCAGTAGGACAAGACTTTATTTGTAAAATTGGAATAAATTAATAACTTTAGTGGATTTGAAACACAAACAAATTAAATTAATAAACATATCGTGATTTCAGATTTAACAAATGAAATCCCAAACTCCCAACATTAATTAACATCTAATTTACCAAATTAAAATAAAAAAATTAAACACCTAAATCGAATCTAAGCACCAAATAAAAAAATTCAAATAATTAAATTCAAAAAGGAATTAAAATCATTAAATCAAATGCATTAGTCATAAGGTAGCATCAGTTAATGGCTTACTAAATGGGTTTTTGTGTTCATGATGGAAGGAGGAGTGTCAGGTTCCAACACTGATCCTCAACCTCAAGCTCCGTTTGATAAATCACGGGTTTTGGATGTAACCTCTTGGTAGTTTGGTTCCAGTATTGCCATCAAGCTTGCTTCAAATATGCCCCTCCTTGTGGTCCTTTCCCAACTGGGTTTTCATCAATTTGCCCTTTTAATATGCCGCTAACTACAACTGACAATGGCTAGAACAACGAACTAGATGCCGCCTGTTTCATTCGTTGCTGATCTTATATGCTCTTTTAGGTCCCCTGACGTTCATTTCTCTGACGTCTCTAATGGGGATGTGGGCTCCTCTACTTGGAAAGCTGATAGGCAGAAACGTGGTAAAAGTTTCAAATCTCATGGATCTGGTTCTAAGCAAAAATGGTAAAGAAGGGCAAAATATTAGGCATTTGTTGGTAAATGGCAAGAAAATATGAAAAGGATTTGTTGGGAGAGAACGAATATGAAAGGAAAGGGGATTTGATGGGAAATTTAGGGATTAGGAAATTACGAGATAAGACGAGAGATAGGGGAAGTGATAAAAGTATTTTAAAAGATTTTACTGCAGACCACTAAAAACTGCCTTAGATATAATACATTTCTACTACGACCGTGGTAGCCTGCCATAAAATTGGATTTTTTACTGCATATCTTAAGGCCTGCCGTAAAGGGGTGCAGTAAAAAGCACATTTTCTAGTAGTGAGATTAACTTCAATACTTGTCCTTGCGATACCACAACGTGGAGTTGATTATGTAGTATTCACTGATGCCTCCTTGAATGAATTAGGATGTGTGCTAATGCAACAAGGTCAGTTGTAGCTTATGCTTCTGGGTAGTTAAAACCTCAGGAGCAGAATTATCCCACCCATGATTTAGAACTTGTTATGGTAGTGAATGCTTCGAAAATTTGGTGACGTTATTTGTATGGCAAAAGGTTTGAAGTCTTTTGTGATCATATAAGTTTGAAATACATTTTCACCCAAAAAGACTTGAACTTGAGACAACGAAGATGGATAGAGTATTGGGAAGACAATGACTTCTCTATCCAATATCACCCGGGCAAAGCAAATATGGTGGCTGATGCATTAAGTAGAAAGTCGAGGGCTATGGTTAGTGCAATGATAGGAGAGTGGAGCATGTTGCAGTCTATTCATGATTTTGATATCTTGGTTAAGGATTGCGGAGATCAAATTCGCCTTTTCACATTTGTTGCTCAACCGTCTCTTATGCATAGAGTGATCGAGTTACAAAATCAAGATTTAGAGACTAAAGCCATGTATGAGCAAGTGTTACACGGTGACGGAATTGTTGATTAGACAATTAGTTCAGATGGGAGTTTACGATTCAAAGGCAGGATCTTTGTGCCATCAAGTAAAGAGTGTAAAGATGACTTCCTTAAGGAATTTCATTACTCTAAATTTGTTGTTCATCCTGATGGTACCAAGATGTATCATGACTTGCGTTGTCAGTTTTGGTGGAAAGGAATGAAAAGGGATGTTGTTAAATATGTGTGCAAATACCTTACTGGTCAACAAGTGAAGGCTAAGCATCAAAGGCTTGCAGGATTACTCCAACCACGTCCTGTAGCAGAATGGAAATGGGACTTCATCACCACGGATATTGTTACTGGATTGCCACGTTCTTTAAGAGGAAAGGATGCAATATGGGTGATTGTAAATAAGTTAACAAAAGCATCACATTTTCTTCCTATCCGCTAATCGATTCGGTGGATGTTTTGAGTCAGCTGTACATTAAAGAAATTGTGAGATTGCATGGAGTTCAAGTTTCAGTGGTGTCAGATAAAGATCCTAGATTTACAGCTCAATTTTGACAAAGCCTTCAAAGAGCTATGGGTACGTAATTGTTATTTAGTACAGCTTTTCATCCTCAACTGATGGTCAATCAGAGTGTACTATTCAAATTTTGGAAGATATGTTGAGGGCTTGTGTGATGGATTTTCAAGGTACACTACGTGAAAAATAGGTATTTGCGACAAAATTTTTTGCGACGAAACAACATTTGTCACAAAAAGCGCCTTTCTGTGACAAAATGTAATTTTATCGCCAAAAGTAGTAGCAAAATTAAAAACTTAAGAAAATCATATGTTGCGACGAATATTTTCTCTCTAAAAAAGCTATATTGCGAGAAAACCATTTTCCTCGCAAAACGTCAATGATGAATATAAATATGAAGCTTTCACGATGAAAGTTACACATTTTGCGAGGAAATTATCGTCTCCATAAGAAGCAGCCAAATTTATTCCTTTTCTTTTTTTTTGACCACTATTTCCTCACGATATAACACCTATTGCGACAATAGTCATTTCCTCGCAAAATGACTAGGTGAAATAAATACTTCTGCGACGAAATTAGCACCTTTCGCGAGAAAATTTTCCTCACCAAAAGAAGTAACCAAATTCCCCTTTTTATTTTTTTCGAGCACTATTTCCCCCTAATACATAATATATTGCGATAAAACTCATTTTCTTGCAAAATGAGAAGGATGCGTAAATCTTTCTATGATGAAAATCATAACTTTCGCTAGGAAATTGTCTCCACCAAAAGATGTGAACAAATTTCGCTCTTTATCTTTTTGCGACCATTACTTCCTTGTGACATGGCTTCTTTTGCGACAACACATTTTTGCTGCAAAATGAGAAGAATATGTAAATCTTTTTGTGACGAAAATTGCACTTATTGGGAGGACAATATCCTCACAAAAAGATTTAACTAAATTTCAGACTTCTCTTTTTTATGACCATTCTTTCCTCGCGATATGATGTCGTTTGCGATAAAACTTATTTCTTCAGAAAATTACTAGAGCAAATAATTTTTTTGCAACAAAAGTTACATCTTTTGGGAGGAAAATATCCTCACTGGAAGACATAATTTAATACCTCTCTTTTTTTTTTTTTTGCGACCATATTTTCATCGTCGTAGTGCGTCTTTTGCGACAAAAGTTGTTTCCTCGCAAAATGAGAAGTGCACATAGATCTTTTTGCGACAAAAGTTGTGCCTCTCATGAGCAAATAATCCTCGCCAAAAGATGTAACTAAATTTCTCTCTTTTCTTTTTTGTGACAATTATTTCCTCGCGATTACGAATCATTTGCGACAAAACTAATTTCCTTGCAAAATGTCAAAGCCACATAAATCTTGTTGCATCGAATTTGGTTTCCTCACAGTATGGCAATGGTACAAAAAATTAAATACTAAGAAAGTTAAACAAATTAAATATTAATATAAAATAACTTGTATATTAGTTTTATAAAATTAAATTAATTAATCCCTGTGGTTTTAATAAATAACCAAAATTTAAATATTAATTAAAATATATAATTTATTGAATCAAATTAAATAATTTATGATATTTATCAAATATTCTTAATCTCTATTTTTTAATAGTTTTCAAAAATTTGAATATTAAGTTAAATAATTTATATTTACTAAATGAATTTTTTAAGAAATATAAATCAACTTCAGAATAAATTTTGGACGATTAATATTAGTTATGTTATTGTAAAACATTTTATTCATTAAATTATTATAGAAATATAGTCTTATATTATATTTATAATTTCGGATTGTGTTCAGATTTTGATACTACGTGGATTGAAACTCGGATGAACCAATTAGTTTATTAATTTTATTTTATTAGTTTATCTTTTTTATAATTAATATTATTTAGTCAATAGTGCTTCAATTAGTGCTGATGGTCTTGCGGTTGCGTCTTAATTGGCAAAAACACGAACTTGGGTTCAAGGCATGCCTCTCTACGTTTAAGTTTTTATTGTTATTTTAGGAAGCATAGATTTAAAATATATTTAAATATTGTGTGTAAAATTAATCAAATTCAAAAATAGGTATAAACCAATTTCTTCTAATCTAAATTCATAGTTTATATTAACTTGGTTTTTATAGAAGTTTTATAATTTGGTTCCTAACCAATCAATGTCTATGTGTTACTGTAAATTTATAGTTATGATTCGTAATCAAGTAAACTCATATAAATAAATATTTAATTTGAAAATGAATTACTAATAAATCAGTCCAATGCGTTTATCAGTTTAATTTAGGATTGATTGACTGATTGGATCAAGGTAACCACATACATTTATTATAATTAATCAAACTACAAATATAATTTTTACAATTTAATACGTAATGAATTGAATACATAAATAAGTTTAGTTAGATTTAAATTAATTATCAATTTAATTTAGACTTAGAAGTATCTTATTTGTAGATGATCAAATCACTAATCAATCACGCAAATTTAGTTATAAATTTGATTGAGGATACGTTGACTCAAACAGTAAAGTAAGTATATAAAAATATCATAATTAATCAAACTACATTTACAATTTTTTTTTTAATTTGATTCATAATCAATTAAATTGTATATAGAATTTTCTTCATAACTTAATTATGAATAAATTAAAACTTATTTATGGAAGTAATATTTTATTAAACAAAACTTTAACTTTTATTTTATATTTTAAATTTTTAACATATTGAATACACAGGTTTATACACAAGGGTTTTGGACCTCGATCCTTGTTTAACTCCCTGGATATTCTTGTAATTCCCAATCCCATCCTTGGCTAGGTAGTTTCGTGACTCCTACTTCAATGTCAAATATTCAATTCTTAATTTAATGTTTATAATTAATAATTTGGATATAAAATTTTTTTATAAACTATTGTTTTTATAATTGCAATTAAATTCGTTAAATAATTGATTTCCAAAAGTATATAGGAAATAAGGGTAAATAGGTAATATTTTAGATCAAATAATATGTATATTCAGTGTTAAAAATCTTGTTAGCACTTCTTTTAAGATTTAGCAAAATTTAAAACAAATAGGGATAATTCTAATTTGCCCCCTGAGGTTAGGCCTAAAAAAAATTGAGGACCTCAGTTTTCTAAAACCTAAGATTGCCCCCTGAGGTTACTGTAGCACCGTTGATTTAACGGAAAATGTATTAAACCGTTAGATTTAACGGAAATGCATTAAATAATAACTTAATGCTAATATTAGATTTAACAAAAAATATATTAAATAATAACTTAACGCTAATAAGCAGTAAAATGAACTATAATACTCTTTTCTAAATGGTTTCTAAAGCGTTAAGTTACTATTTAATGCATTTTCCGTTAAATCTAACGGTGCTACAGTAACCTTAGGGGGCAATTTTAGGGGTCAAAAAACTGAGGTCCTCAATTTGCTTTAGGCCGAACCTCAGGGGGCAAATTGGAATTATCCCAAACGGATATTAATAAGCAGTATAAATTAATAAAGTGATATTACATGTTAAACGGTTAGTAGACATATTAAGTGATTATAACAAATACTTACGGTAATAGTAAATTGTTGAGATATTCTGAGTAATGCTTAGTGCGTGCAAACAACATAAATAATTAAAATTAAACTGTATAATTAATGTCATGTACAACATATGAATAATCAATCATTTATCAATTTGAGCAAAAAAATAGGATTTAAATTTCAATACTTCCATAAAATTTGGGAAAAACATAGGATCATAATTATTTACCGTTTTGATTTTTTTTTTTTACAACATAAAGAAATATCTTTCTTCAATAAAGATATATTAAGTAATTAAAGATTTGATTTACGAAAATAATTAAGTATAATTTTATTCATAATATTAAAATAATATTTCTATGTGTAATTAATGTAAGAAATGAAAAATGAACATTAATTACCATAATTTGAAGTATTGTTAGAAATATTACGTATGATTAGAAAATCAAACAATTAAAATTAAGATTGACATAATAAAATAATATATTAAGCAAGTTGATTATGTATTATAAAAGATTAAGGAAATATACCGGCTTGACGTAAGGAGAGTTTGCGGGAAACAAAAAAATTTCCCAAATTATTAGGGGGAAATCCCTAGAGCCAAAAACAACCCATCACTAGGTCCCTTTCCTCACCACCACCGTTTTCTCCTCCATCTGTTTAAAGTTGTAGTACTACTATCGCCTCCTCCATCTTTTAAAGGCAACACCACCATCATCTCCTCCATCTATTGAAGGCAACACCATCGTCATCTCATCCATGTATTTGGAGCACCACCACTGCCATCTCCTCCATCTATCAAAAGCACCATCACCGCTGTCTCTTCCATCTGTTTAAAGCAACGCCAATTGCATCTCCTCCATCTATGCTAGTAATATGGGTTTCTCCTCTGGTTCATTATCAGTCTTTGTTTGATTTTTTTTTAGTATAATTTATATAGCCCAATGATGGACAATTTTGGAGTATGTTGGCCTAGATCTTCATTGTAATTCTTTGTTTGATAATTTTTTTCATGATTCTTATACATATTTTTATAAGTGAATCGAACCTAGTAGGTTTCATGACCACAAATAAGTGACATTATTTATTATAATAGCTGATAATAATATTCGTTGTAATTCGGAAGAGTATTATTTTATTGATTTAATAAATATTATTAAACCAATTGAACCTTTTAATTCATACATTGATATGATGAATGTTATCAAGCTTACCAAAGTCTTGATTTTACGTCTAAAGGCTTCCTTTAAAAAAAAAGTTCTGTTAAGATTTTGTTGTTGGGCAGCTACTCCACAAAAAAAAAATGTATGTATTATTAGAGTTAAAACTCACTAATCAAATATATTCTACTACATGCTTGGATATTTGAAAGTTGATCTTTTCCTCTAATGAATCTATCAATTTCATATACTTAGGTGTAAATTCTTGAGCATTGTTGTCAAATAAGACCTTCCACCCTCCCATGACAATTATAGGAAACAATGATACATCTTCGCTTGTGATTCATATATAAACTTTAAAAATTAATATACAATTGGATACTTTGAATGCATGTAGGAAGCAAGTATGGTTAGTTCTTTCTACCGCACATGTTTGGTCACTTGAAGAACCATTTTATTGGATTTCAACATATTTGATTTGCTAATGGGATGATACTAACTTCCCACGGTGTGTACAAGCTCCTAATGATGTTGTTCTTATGACTTTTGTTGTTCTACATTTTGTTTTGTGTGTGCAATAATCTGCATGGTCTTGTACACAGGGATATATGCTTTTCTGGGTAGTTAGTTATTCATTCTACCAATGGGTTACCTGGTTGCCACCTCTGTTATTTGCATTGAAGCCTACAGCTAGAATACTTGTGTATTGTTCTTTTTATTTGACTAATTTTACTTTTTTGTGGATACGAACTAAAAAAGAAATAAAAATGTAGTAACTAAGGATGTATAAAGCAATGATGACATTTTTTAAAGTAAGTTTAAACATGTATTTGTCAAGACAACTAAAGGTAATCAAATAGTCAAAATATAGTGCACATGGCATTGCAAAAAAGCCCTGAAATTGGCAAAAGCAACTAAATTAACATTTTGATCTTTAGAACTTCAAAATGAGTTATTCTTTTCTCATCTTATAGGCTAGTTTACAGCTATATATCCTGGTAAATAGAAAAAATCATTTAAGATGGCAGTGCTTATTATTATTCTGGACTATAATCATATTAAGGGTGTGTTTATAGCAAATTGATTTGGAAAGAGGTAGAAGCATGTATTTCAAAAGTTTCATTGTAACCTTTGATTCTATTTAGATGAATCTATCCATGTATTTTTCAAAGAGTTGTTGTATTTTTATTTTTTGCTAAGCTTAGAGCTGCTGCATTAGTTATGAGGTCACTTCCATAAGTATTGGTAAGAACTAGGTTGCTTTAAGACTTTTATTAAGTATCTATTGTCTTGCTTGGAAACATCATGAAATGTGACATTTTCAATGTAATTTTTAAGCTTTTATTTGCTTGATTTTATAATGCAATCCTGATGTTATATTTGACCGATAGTGATTTCATATTAGATGTTGAAAGAAGTTCTTGTTATAATGATTTAACATGATGTTTTTCAGCTATCGTAGATCTTATTTCATAGCTTACGAAATTCCTCTTTGCCAAGGCATATATTTTGCGGATAACCATTCACAATTTGAAAAAAAAAAAAAAAGGTCGTACGGTCAACATTTATTTGGTTAAACCATTTGTTTTGAGTCATCAACATTAAAAGTAGTTGTTAATCAATCAAGCTCTCTGACTCCCTCTTGCCTTGCCAAGGATTTCAATTTATGAGCTAAAGATGGCAAATGGGCCCTCCAATTAAGCTTAGCTGCCTTTGCTGTGGGGCATAGAAGTAAACTCCACAAAGTAATGTCTCAAATCTTGAAGTGATTGTCTTCATATCTTTTCACTATTAATGAATCTATTTGTGACTGTAAAAAAAAAAAATTAATATTTTGCTATTTTAAATTTTGTAAATTTATGTTTAGAATTGGCTAAATTTAATTTTTATGATAGCAATCAAAGTTATTAAAATTAGCATCTGATCTATCATTATCCCGCAGGTGAAGAACTGGTTGGATTATACTTTCAGCATGATTTGTCCCATCTTCCTATAGAATCAGAGCTCTTCCTAACCTATACTAGGTTAGCACCGAATAAAGAAAAAATGATAAGTTTACTAGGATAGAATGCCCTGTTATTTGATGAATTAATCGCCAATGAAATAAGTTCCAAATAATGTATTAGATCATACACCCCTTAAAATCAGCATATGACATAACAATTCATCAAGTTTGGTAATCCTATTGGAATAAGTAGAAGACCTTGATGTTTGTTTGAAATGCAAGTAGCACCTTTGATTGGAAGATTTGATTCCTATAGTAAGCAATCAAAGGCGGACTTCAAACAAATAAGAAGCTTTAGCTATTTTGATTTAGTTTAGTTATTGTAAATTAAAACTAACATATGGCAGCTTTTACATCACTATCTTAATTTATTTATTTTATTTTTTTATATGTTGAATACCATAATATGGAAATCAATTGTTGGATTTAGTTTTCTTTTTTGGTTGATATTGATACTAATGTGGGATTAGATTAATGGTAATTTTTACATGCGTATTTGTGTTTAAATGATATATGATCATGTTATTAATTATGTTTTTCTTGAACTATGCTTTAAGGTAATCTTATTGCTAAAAAATGTAGTTATGTAATTAATGCATATTTATTTTGTGTTTCAGATGGCTCCAGGTGGCAGAAAGAAATCAAAGAATCTCAACATTCAAGAAACTGCTAATATTAACACGCAAGAGACAACTGAAAGTCATATAGAAGTTCAAAATACTACCAGTAAATTAGGTTCTACATTTTATCATGTTATTATTATGTAACATATGAGATATATTTACATAGGTTCAAAATAGTCTTTAGAACCAACCTTATTTTAGTTATATTAGGCAATGCTTATTTTTTTTTATTTTTTTATTTTTGTAGCCTCACCTTCACCACCTCCGCAACGTAAAGGTTGTGGTCCTTCTCAAAGTATACAAGTAGACTATATTGTGCATTCAAAAGGCAAGATAGTTTTGACTATCTCAATAGAGACTCAAAAAGCCACTAGAGAATATGCAAAGAACCTTGCTAGTGAGTCTGGAATCATTGTTCGTAACCCTGCTTCACAGGAGTTTGAGTCTTGGTCTAAGATGCCTTGGAGACCTACTAGAGCAGAGTTGTTTGATAGACTTCTAGTATGTTTACTAGTTTTCTAAACATTCTTTGTTTTTTCTGTCATTATTTGTTTTTCTTCATATGTATAATGTTTATTTGAAAATATAGGCAAAGTTTGATTTAGATTTCAGCCAAGAGCATGTTGTACATTGCATCAATGATATTATGGGTGATCGGTACAGATATCATCAATATTATTTGAAGAAAGAATATTTGAGACTTGGTGCAAATGATGAGGCTCGAAGACATCCTCCACCTAATGTTACTCAAAAGGGTTGGGACTATTTATGTACTTTGTGGTCCAATGAAAAGTACAAGGTAAGAAGATTTTATATTTATTAAGTTTATTGAGATTTTTATAATATAATAAAGTTTAAGTTGTTATATGGATGATAACAAGCATTTCACTAATTGACATATCATTAATATTAAACAACGAAGGTTGTTTGCATTTTCAGATATATCATTTATATTGTAGAATATATGAAATTTGTGAGTTTCACAATAATATGGAATATAAGGTGTGGTTATTGTTATGGTTATTTAAGTATAAAATTTATGTATTGTGTAATTTCATTATGGAAATTGCAAATATCATGTTGAAATCAATCAATCTTGTTTACAATGATTTCATCATTTACTCTTTTTCTTTTTTACTTGTTATTAACATGTGATATAGCTTAATTTAGGAGAAATGCTTGAAATATAAAGAGAACAGAAAGAAACTCCCATTTGCTCATCACGGAGGGTCAAAATCCTTTGTATCTCATCGTGCTAAGATTTCTCAGGTGAAGTTATGGTTTTTTTTATTGATTTCATAATTTTGTTTAATATAACATGAAATTGTGAGGCATTTTGTAACTTTTTCAAATCACTCTTTTGGATAAGGGTGGAAGTCAGACACAAAGTTTCTCTGACTTATTCAAAGCCACACATTACAAAACTGGCAAGGGATAGGTTAACTCAAAAGCACAAGAGCATCATGTATGTCTATTATTTTTGTACATATTAAATTCATATTTCATTTTATGACTAATTACATATGAATCCTTATATTTGTAGGCATCGATATGTGAGTTAGAGAAACCTAATGGTGAAGGAGAAACACAATTGAGTGAGATAGAGATATCTCAAAAGGTCTTTGGAAAATAATCAGGCTACGCTGAAGGATTAGGTACGCGTATACCAACAACTCAAAGGTTTACTTCACTAGCTTCATCAAGCAATGCAGAATTAAAGCAGCAAATGGAGGAGCAGAAAAAGCTGATTGAGGAATAACAAACTCAGTATGAGGTAATGGAGTCTCAGTTGGAAGGTGTTATATCTTCACAAAAAGAAACCATTGAAGAAATGCATTCCAAGTTTAAAAAATTTGAGGACTTTATGAGTCAACATTTAGCTACTAACTCTGTTGGGTCATCATCATGTTTGCCACCATCTTCATCTTAGCTTTGGGTTCTACTTATGGCACTTATTATCAGTCTTTTGTTAGTATATACCTTTGCTAACCTTGTTGGATCATCATCTTACTGTCAACTTTATCTTACTTTGTAGTCTACATGTAGTAGTTAATATTAGTTTCTTTTGGTTTGTTTATGTTTTTCCTAACTCTGCTATTATGCTTACCACCATCATCATTTGTAGCCTACATGTAACAACTAATATCATTTTCCTTTTGTTTGTATATAATTTTTCTAACTTTGATGGCCTAAGGTCATGCTTACACCACTTTTACCTTAACTTATGGTTTACTTGTAGCCCTTTTATATAGTTATTGTCGTACTTATGAAATGTTAAATTTCCTTGTAAAAATTTTATATAATATTGTATAATGAAGTGATGAACACTTAAATATGTATGCTTAATAAAAGCTTAATTCATCATATTGCATTAATAGTGTCATTAAATTCCTCAATTTAAGTATATTTGTAATCTTTGCATCTTTTGAATTAACTCTCTCTTAATTTTGGTTTTGTTGTAGGTTTAGTAAAATGGGCATAACTTTCTATTCATAGATCAGAATGGTGCAAATCTTGATGTTTTAGAAAGCTGATTCAATTATCTACAAGATTATATTTCACAAGCATCATCAAATTCGGGCTCTTATTAGATCAAAAATGGACTTGAAGTGAACCCATCTGTAGTTTCAGCCCAGCCTGACCATGCCTCAATATTTTGATCATATCTCTTGATCTACGTATCCAAATGGTATAAATCAAGATGTTCTAAAAAGCTGAGAGAAATATCTACAACTTTCATGAAGACATGTGATCAAAATTCTCAATAATTCAGTGCCGAAATCAGTGGTTAAAGTTGGTTCACCTAATTACCCCAATTGTCAACAAAATATTTGACAAATGTTCCTTTGTAATTTGACAAGTTTGCCCCTGAATGTATCTATAAATAAAGGTGCATTGTGACCCATTAGGGCATCTTGGCCTTGGCTAGGATCTTTTGTTATTGTGTTTTTCTCTCTTGTATTTTAATGTTATTAATGAATTTCCTTTTTCTTGCAATTTGTTTTCTTTCTTTTATAATATCTTGCTAAATTATCTCTTGCTAAGGTGAAAGGGTGAGACCCTTGATATGAAAATACGGATTTTCTAACCCTTTGATATGTGCTTAATAATCATAATCTTGTGTTGTTTAATTTATATGATTTATATTTATTTACTTAATCAATCTTGACACCACTCGTAAAGTGGAGGTCTTGATCCATTATCGACAATCCTTGACACGTCAAATACTTGGATCCTTTTTAGATGTCGTATGGTTCTTCCTTACCAACACAAATCTAGTTAGGAACCTTGATTTGTTGTAGACATATGGTGATTGGCACATTGGATACTTGAACCCATTTACAAGAAGTGGTATAAATATTGGTAACGAACAAATATAATTCATATAGCTAAAATGAGCTACTTATCCTTATTTGATATATCAAGGGTGGATCCCTGAACCTTAGCTTTCATTATTATTGTGTTAATTCCTCTTACTTTTATACTTTAATTATTCTTATATATTGCTTATGAAATTGGTTTTTCATTTGCTATGGTAGGTTTTACCTCTTATTCTCATGGATGGTTTTACCACCTTTTATTAACATCATCTTAATTATTTATATCATATTTGCTTACCTTTTAATTTGTAGCGCTAAAATCTCCTTCCTCGTGGATCAACCTTGGTCTCATCGGGTTTATTACTTCGACACTCCTATACTTGGGAGATAATCCTTTTTTGGATGTGTCAAGTTTTTGGCACCGTTGCCAGGGAAGGTCAAAATTGGCATGCAAAATTGTAAGTATTCTCTTTTCTCATTTTAGATCTTTTTTTTTTTTTTACTTTGTCGTGTGTTCATCTTTTCTTTTCTTTTCTTTTCCCTTTCTTGCATGAAAATTTGGTCACGAACATCTAGTGGTAGACTTGTTAGAAAAACATCATCTTCCTTGGAAAACATGACCGAAAATCAAGTGGAAAGGTTCACAGATGAAGGGGACAACCATTCCCAACAAAATGATCAAAACCAACCAAGAACCCTAAGAGATTACATGAATCCGGTAAGGACCAATGCATCATCTTGTATTATTTCTCCTCCCGATTCAATCCATTTCAATTTCAAACCAAGTTTTGTTCGACTTCTACCCACCTTTCATGGCCTTGATATAGAGAACCCATATTCGCACTTAAAAATCTTTGAAGAGGTGTGTAACTCCTACAGTGACCCAAATTATAGCATAAACACCATTAGATTAAATCTTTTTCCTTTTTCTTTAAAAGATAAAGCTAGAACATGGCTACAAAATTTGAGGTCAAATTCCATCAGTTCATGGGATGAGATGAAACAACAATTTTTGAAAAAGTTTTTTCCTACCCATAGAACAAATTCTCTTAAAAGATAAATTTCCAATTTCACTCAAAAATAAGGGGAAATCCTTTACCAATGTTGGGATAGGTATAAGTAACACCTCAAGATAGGCAACTAGTAGAGTTAATGTGTAATGGAGAATTCGGAGATAAAGATCCTGAGGAGGCAATTGACTACCTAGATTCCTTGGCAGACAAGGAACAAAATTGGGACACTGCTGGTACCTATGAGGTACCAAGCAAGGCCCCAACCTTGACATCCAATAGAGGCATTCACAACCTTAGGGAAGACCATGACCTTCAAGCCAAATATGCATCCCTAGCTAGAAAAGTCGAGGCTTTAGAAATTAAAAAGAGTGGTCAATTGAATTCTATTCAAGAAATTGTTTGTCACATTTGTATAATGACCATTCTACTGATGATTGCCCAACTTTGCCTGCCTTTAGGGAATGTCTCCATGGAGAAGCCAATGCCTTGAACACTTTCAAAAGGCCAAATCACAATCCATACTCACACACTTACAATGTCGGTTGGAGAAATCATCCATATTTTAGTTGGAAAAATGACAATCATGCACAATCTTTACAAGTCCCTTTTCAAACACGACAAAATTTTTAAAATTCTCATGATCATGCATATGCTCTTCCTCCTAGGAATGACCTTGAAGAGACATTGCATTCATTCATTACAAAGCAAGAGACTTTCAATAGTCAAACTGCTCAAACATTAGCAAATTTGTCAAACACTCTTGCGAAATTTGAATATACATTTAGCAGCCAAGAAAAAGGAAAATTTCCTTCTCAAGCATTGCAAAACCCTAAAGATTAATCTAACTCAAATGCAGGGAGTTCAAGTAACCATTATTTTGACCAAGCCAAATCAGTCATGACCCTTCGCAATGGTAAGGTTGTTGAAAAACACATTCCTAACCCTTATGAAAAAGAAGAAGAATCGATCTCTAAAGAGCAGGAAGAGGTTGCCAAACCAACACCTAGCGAAGAAGAAACCAAATCTTCATCTGTGCCTCCATTTCCTCAAGCATTAGCTACATAAAAAAAGCCAACTCACAATTCTGAAATCTTTGAAATTTTCAAACATGTAAAGGTCAACATTCCCTTGCTAGATGTGATCAAATAGGTACCTTCTTATGCAAAATTTTTGAAAGAATTGTGCATTGTGAAAAGGAAATTGAATGTGAAAAAGAAGGCCTTTCTCGCCGAGCAAGCAAGTGCTATTCTTCAAAACAATAATACAGTGAAATATAAGGATCCAGGTTGTCCTACAATTTCATGTGTTATTGGAGACCATAAAATTGAACAAGCTTTACTTGATCTTGGTGCTAGTGTGAATTTGCATCCATACTCGGTTTTTCAAAAACTCAATCTAGGTGAGTTAAAACCGACTTTTGTGACTCTTTTGCTTGCTGATAGATTAATTAAAGTACCAAAAGGAGTAGTAGAAGATGTGTTAGTTCAAGTTGATAAATTCATTTATCCAGTGTATTTTATCGTCTTGGACACACAACCAGTGGAAGTATACAATTCAATTCCTGTTATTTTAGGGCGTCCATTTCTAGCTACCTCTAATGCTTTGATTAATTGCAGGAATGGAGTCATGAAGCTATCATTTGGGAGCATGACATTGGAACTTAATATTTTTAATATGTACAAACAACCACATGAAGAAGATGATGAAACTGAGGAGGCTAATATGATTGAAACTATTGTGGAAGACCACATTCAAAAAGGGAGTTCTTCTGACCCTTTGAAAACTTGTTTAGTAAATTCATTAGAATCAAGTATGGAAATAAAGCCTGATCTTTCTGATATATGTTCTTTACTGGATTATGCACAGGTGATGGAAAAAGGCTCAAAACCAAGATTCGAAGAATTAGGGCAAATGAATGAAAGTAAGGAAGAGGAAGCTCCAATGTTAAAACTGAAGCCCTTACCTGAAGAACTGAAATACGCATATCTTGGGGAGAATCAGACATATCCGGTGGTAATTTCTTCATCCCTCACAAGCGAGCAACAAGGTAAGTTGATACACGTACTTAAAAGGCATAAAAATGCAATCGGATGGACTTTAAAAGACATAAAAGGCATTAACCCTTTGATTTGTACACATAGAATACATTTAGAAGAAAATGCCAAAACATCCCAACAACCTCAAAGGAGATTAAATCCCCACATGAAAGAGGTCATTAGGGCTGAAGTTCTCAAACTACTTGATGTAGGAATTATCTACCCTATTTCTGATAGTAAGTGGATAAGCCCTACACAAGTAGTACCTAAGAAATCTGGCATTACAGTAGTCAAAAATGAAAAAGGTGAATCATTGCCAACTCTAGTCTCATCTAGTTGGAGGATGTGCATTGATTATAGAAAATTAAATGCTGTTACCAGAAAAGACCATTTTCCCTTACCATTCCTTCACCAAATTCTAGAAAGAGTAGCAGGGCACCCTTACTACTGCTTTCTCAATGGATACTCAAGCTATTATCAAATTTCCATTGCACTTGAAGACCAAGAAAAGACCACATTCACGTGCCCCTTCAATGCTTTTGCATTTAGGAGAAAGCCTTTTGGACTTGTAATGCTCCAGCTACTTTTCAAAGATGCATGTTAAGCATTTTTAGTGACATAGTTGAGCATTGTTTAGAAGTTTTTATGGATGATTTAACTATCTTTGGAAACTCTTTTGATAATTGTCTTGAAAACTTAGAAAAAGTCCTAAAAAGATGTGAAGAAAAATGTCTTATTTTGAATTGGGAAACATGTCATTATATAGTCACTTCAAGAATTGTCTTAGGTCATGTGGTGTCTTCTAAGGGAATTGAAGTGGACAAAGCAAAAGTGGAATTAATTTCCCATTTGCCTCCACCAAAAATAGTCAAAGAAATCCATTCATTCTTAGGGCATGCTGGATTTTATAGGAAGTTCATAAGAAATTTCAGTGCCATATCTAAACCTCTTTGTAACCTTTTAATAAAATACACTTCTTTTGAATGGACTCAAGAATGTCAAATTGCCTTTGATAAGTTAATTGGACTTTTAACAACTGCTCCAATTATGCAATCTCCCATTTGGTCATTGCCTTTCGAATTGATGTGTGATGCAAGTGATTATGCCGTTGGTGTTGTCTTAGGACAAAGAAAAGAAGGTAAGCCTTATGTGATATACTATGCAAGTAGGACTTTAAATGATGTACAAATGAATTACACAACAACTGAAAAAGAACTACTTGTAGTAGTATTTGCATTAGACAAATTTTTATCTTATTTAATTGGTTCTCCAATGATTGTTTACACTGATCATGCAGCTATGAGATATTTAATGTCTAAACAGGATGTAAAACCTAGATTGATACGGTGGATATTGTTGCTCCAAGAATTCAACATCATAATAAAGGATAAGAAGGGAGCCAAAAATGTCGTTACAGATCATCTTTCAAGATGAACGACAGAGATATTAATTGAAACTTCACCTATCAATATCTCTTTTCCTGATGAATTTTTATTCTTCGTTGCTGCAGTACCTTGGTTTGCTAACATTGTAAATTTTCTTGCAACAGGAGAAATGCAACCTCATTGGAATGCTCAAGACAAAAGGAAGTTTTTGACTGAGGTGAAAAATTTTTATTGGGATGAACCATATCTGTTCAAATATTATCCGGACCAAATAATTAAAAGATGCATACCTGACAATGAGGTAAGTAGTGTCATTAACTTTTGTCATTCCGAAGCATGTGGAGGACATTTTTCATCTAAAAAAACAGCTGCTAAAATCTTGCAATGTGGATTTTATTAGCCCATCTTATTTAAAGATGTACATGCATTTTGTAAAACTTGTGAAAATTGTCAAAAATTGGGATCCATTTCAAAACGAAACATGATGCCTTTGATTCCCATTCTTGTTGTTGAAATCTGTGATTGTTGGGGTATTGATTTTATGAGACCTTTTCCACCTTCATTTGGTTTTGTGTGCATTCTTGTTACAGTAGACTATGTTTCAAAATGGGTTGAGGCAATTCCATGTTGAGACAATGATCACAAAACAGTTATCAAATTCTTGAAAGAGAATATCTTGTGTAGATTTGGAATTCCTCAAGCCATTATTAGTGATGGGGTGCACATTTTTGTAACAAACCATTTGAAACTCTAATGAAGAAATATGGAATAACCCATAAAGTTTTTAAACCTTATCACTCGCAAACAAATGGACAAGTTGAATTGGCTAATGGGGAGATAAAACCGATCTTAGAAAAAATGGTTAACCTAAACCATAAAGATTGGTCTTTAAGACTTAATGATGCACTTTGGGCTTACCGAACTGCCTTCAAAACATCATTGGGAATGTCTCCTTATAGATTAGTTTATGGAAAACCTTGTCACTTGTCTGTAGAAATTGAGCATAAAGCTTATTGGGCCATTAAAACATTTAACACAAATTTGGATGTTGCTTGCAATTTACGTAAACTCCAACTGAGTGAACTTGAAGAAATAAGGAATGAGGCTTATGAAAATTCTAAAATCTACAAAGAAAAAATGAAGGTTTTTCATGACAAATTCATTGTTAAAAAATCTTTTGAACCTTCACAAAAAGTTCTTTTGTATGATTCAAGATTGCACTTGTTTCCTGGTAAACTTCGGTCTCGTTTGACTAGGCCTTTCATTGTTAAAAATGTTTTTCCACATGGAGTAGTTGAAATTTGAGAACCTAAAGAATGATAATGTGTTTAAAGTTAACGGACAACGGTTAAAACATTCTTGAAAAATTTTGACCAAAATGAAGAGTCCATTGCTTTAATCGATCCTTTTTAAGGATTGATTTTTCCCGGTTAAGTAGCGGATACAGTACTCTGTGGCTTTTAAAGTCGGTTTTTCAGTTCCTTAAAAATTGTTGCTCACTTTGCATTCATTTTCTTTTCTTCTCTCTCATTTTTTTTCACATGGATACCATTCTCTCAAATCTGCACAAACATTTTCCCTCTCTTCCTCAAAATGATTTGCTTAAAATTTACAAAGCTCGCACAGAAAGACTAAGGATGTTGATGCATAAGGGTATTCCTGTTGATTTAAGATGGTTAATTGAAGCCAAGGTTCGATTTTCTTGTGAGTTTTTAGATAATCTTGTTTCCCACATGCCAGGTTTGGGAAAAAGCTCTTACGCTAAAAAGCGAAGAGCGAAAATGTTACAAGTTTGTCACAGATGTGCAAGATGGACTTGTAACCCGCGTTGCCGCTTCTTGGGATATTTGTCTAATAATCGAGAGGATAAACTACAGTTCATCAAGAATGGACTGAGTAGGGATTCTTTAGATAATATCCGAGTGACTATCAAGACGCATTCTTGTGGACTTGTGCAGCATGAAATTTTTAAATTGTGGACACAATTCTGAGATGAGCAGGAATGTTATAGTCTTGGGAATCTGACTCAAAATGATCCTGTTTGCCAGTTTATAAGAAAACTATATGGGAAACATATCCCTAACTCATAAAAGGTGTTTAAGCTGTTTCTGGACGTAAAATCAGAGGAAGATGTAAGCCACAATCACAACTACCTGTACATATGCATGTGTGCTATCATTTTTGAATTTTAATACATTACAACTGGCATTTTTGAATCTGTATCTTTTGTTTGACTTATGCATTTATGGTGTTTTTTTCATTATCTTTTTTTGAATTTCTATGCATTATTGTCAAACTTTTTCAACAAACAACCGAGCTACCTATTTAGATGTCATCATTAGAATACCTTTTTGCACTCCATAAATATGACATCTCTTGTTCTTCTCTTCACATAGTTAGAGAGTTGCATAGACATGGAGGGAACTTCAAAACGTCGAATCCAAAGGATATGTGTATTCTGTAGATCTCAACCTGGAAAAAGTGAAGAGTTTGTAGCACTAGAAAATTATTTTGGTAGGCTATTAGCTAAAAGAAAGATTCATGTTGTTTATGGGGGAGGTAGCCTTGGGTTAATGGGTTGTGTGTCAATAGCTACACTCATAGGAGGCATTCAAGTTTTAGGTATTATTCTTAAAGCTTTGGCTGTAGAAAGCATCGTTGGAAAAACAGTTAGGAAGGAGTTACAGGTCTCCTCTATGCATAAACGCATGGCATTTATGCTTATCAATTTGGATGCCTTTATTACTTTACTAGGTGGCTTTGGTACTCTCGAAGGAATTTTTCAAATTACCTCTTGGGCCCAACTAAATCTCCATAAAAAACCCATAGGTTTGTAAGGAGTTCAATTCCTCTTGAGACGCATTCTGGGTCAGGAATAACAAAGTAAAGAGGGTCAGTTTGAACTCTTGAAACATACTCTAACCAATTTGTCATTTTGTTTTTGCATTTTTGAAGACTTATTTTAACTAACTTGATATTATTTAGTTTTGATTTTTGAATTTTATAACAAGGAGGTCTTATTCACTTCACTTTGAATTATTCAAATCTATGAACTCTCACAACCTTATCATTTAATAAACCGTGTGCTCATGTGCTCATTAAGCAAGTATTCATGAATCTTTCTTCACACACACACATACTTTGATGCATGATTGTGGGTTGCAAAATGAAATATTATAATATTTGAGTTCTTTTATTTTGTTTAGGATAACAACAAAAGGAAGGGGAAAGTTCAAAAATAAAAAAGAAAAAAAAAAGAGCGATTGTGGATAAGTTTGGTCTTGTAGCCTCCTTAATTCAAGCAATTAAGCCCGAGGGGTGCCTTAACACCTAATACCCTAAGACCAACTGGTTTGGGAGCTATTGGCTCAAAGCTCGTTACATGGATTAAGGAGAAAGCTTAATGGGATTGAAAATTGCACTATCAACAAGTTTTTAAGCAAAAATAAAGCATCGGCAACTCGAGTCGTTAAGCTCGTAGGGGTGTCTTAACACTTAATGCCCTAAGGCCAACTGGTATGGGAGTCATTGCCTAAGGCTCGCTACATGGGTTAAAGATGCATTATTTCAAAAAAAAAAGAAGAAAAAATATATAAATAATGATGAATGAATGCCCCCTACTTAAGATTGTTAGCTTTAACAAATATTAGAACCGATATGGCTTCTTTCTAATAAGCCCCATGTGTCAACTGAGCACAAAAAGAAGGTTTGTTAATATCTTGACTGAAGGATACATGAGTCATTTAAAAAAAAGAGAAAAATAAATCGATTGAGAGTTTGTTTATTTGGATAAAATCAAAGAAAGTATAATAATGACTACCTTGGATGTAAAATTCTATAAATCACTTTTAAATAATAATGCTTTAATTGCTAGGGACTAGGAATAAGCTGGTTGGGGGGTGTGATGAACACTTAAATATGTATGCTTAATAAGAGCTTAATTCATCATATTATATTAATAGTGTCATTAAATTCTTCAACTTAAGTATATTTGTAGTCTTTGTATCTTTTGAATAAACTCTCTTTTAATTTTGGTTTTGTTGTAGGTTCAGTAAAATGGGCATAGCTTTCTAATTATAGATCAGAATTGTGCAAATCTTGATATTTTGGAAAGATGATTAAATTATCTACAAGATTGTATTTCACAAGCATCATCAAATTTGGGCTCTTAGTAGACCAAAAATGGGCTTGAAGTGAACCCATCTGCAGTTTCGACCCAGCCTGATCATGCCTCAATATTTTGATCATATCTCTTGATATATGTATCCAAATGATATAAATCAAGATGTTCTAGAAAGTTGAGAGAAATATCTACAACTTTCATGAAGATATGTGATCAAAATTCTCAATAATTTAATGCCGAAATCAGTGGTTAAATTTGGTTCACCTAATTACCCCAATTGTCAACAAAATATTTGACAAATGTGCCTTGTGACCTGCTGGGATCTCTTGTTATTGTGTTTTTCTCTCTTGTGTTTTAATGTTATTAATGAATTTCCTTTTTCTTGCAATTTATTTTCTTTATTTTATAATGTCTTACTAAATTATCTCTTGCCAAGTTTAAAGGGTGAGACCCTTGATATGAGAATAAGGATTTTTAACCCTTTGATATGTGCTTAATAATCATAATCTTGTGTTATTTAATTTATATGATTTATATTTATTTACTTAATCAATCTTGACACCACTCGTAAAGTGGAGGTCTTGATCCATTGTCGACAATCCTTGGCACATCAAATACTTGGATCCTTTCTAGATGTCGTATGGTTCTTCCTTACCGACACGAATCTAGTTAAGAACCTTGATTTGTTGTAGACATATGGTGATTGGCACATTGGATACTTGAACCCATTTACAAGAAGTGCTATAGATATTAGTAACGAATAAATATAATTCATATAACTAAAATGGGCTACTTATCCTTATTTGATATATAAAGGGTGGATCCCCTAACCTTAGCTTTCATTATTATTATGTTAATTCCTCTTACTTTTGTACTTTAATTATTCTTATTTATTGCTTATGAAATTGTTCTTTCATTTGCTATGGTAGGTTATACCTCTTATTCTCATGGATGGTTTTACCACCTTTGTTAACATCATCTTGATTATTCATATCATATTTGCTTACCTTTTAATTTGTAGCGCTAAAATCCCATTCCTCGTGGATTGGCCTCGGTCTCATCGGGTTTATTACTTCGACACTCCTATACTTGGGTAATAATCTTTTTTCGGTTGTGTCATGAAGCATATATATGATGTTAGAATTTAGATTTTACTGTTTTGTTAATTTTTATGATTTCACTTAATATTTTAATTTTTATAATTTGTATAACTTTTGGGCACAATATAGAAGAATTGGATTCAATAAGCCTATTAATTGCCTATTAATGATGAAAATGAAATAAACACAACAAAAAAAATTCAAAAATTCAGAACCATGTGATGAAAAATGGTTGACAAAAAACTCTATTTCGCGACAAAACCGTTGTCAACTCGTTTACCCAATTATGTTGCCAACATTGTTTCTCACAATAAATATGTTTTGCGATGAAAATTTAGTCACAACAGGTAATTTATAATGTCTCAACTGTTTTGTAATAAATGTTTCCTCCTAACATTAAATTAATTAATCCCTGTGTTTTTAATAATTAGCCAACATTTGAATATTAAGTAAAATAAATATTTTATGTTTTTCGAATTAAATAATTTATCATATTTACTAAATATTCTTCACCTCTATTTTTTAATAGTTTACAAAAATTTGAATATAAGCAAGTTAAAATATATATATATTTATTAATAGAATTTTTTAATAACTATATAATAAATATTGAATAATTAATATTAATTACATTATTGTAAAAAATTTTATTCATTACAACGTAGTCTTATATTATATTTTTTAACCCCGGATTATGGTTTGGGATTGAAACTCTAATGCACCAATTGGTTTATCATTTGTATTTTATTACTTTATCTTTATTATTATTAATATTATTTATTGAACGCGACTTCATTCAGTGCTTATGGTCTTGTGGTTGTGTGCTAATTGACAAATACACGAGACTTGGGCTTGAGGCATCTCTATGTTTAGGTTGGTATTGTTTTCCCAGGATGCATAGATTTAAAATATATTTAAATATTGCGTGTAAAATTAATCAAATTCAAAATTAAGTATAAACCAATTTCTTCTAATCTAAATTCATATTTTATATTAACTTGGTTTTTATAGAAGTTTTATAATTTGGTTCCTAACCAATCAATGTCTATGTGTTATTGTAAATTTATAGTTATGATTCGCAATCAAGTAAACTCAGATAAAAAAATTTAATTTAAAAATGAATTACTAATAAATCAACCCAATACGTTTATCAGTTTAATTTAGGATTAGATTGACTGAATAGATCAAGATAACCACATACATTTATTATAAATAATCAAACTACATATATAACTTTTACAATTTAATACGTAATCGATTGAACTACATAAAGAAGTTCTGTTACATTTAAATTACTTATCAATTAAATTTAGACATAGAAGTAGGGGTAGGCAATATTTTGGGTCGGGGCGGGTTTGGCGATAACCGATCATACCCGAATATTCATCAGGTTTGATAAATTAGAACCGATTTCAGATATTTTTTTTGTACTACCTGAAGGGTATCTATAGGGTCGGGTCGGGTCGGGTGTATTGGGTATATCTGGTTGGGCTGGGCTTTTATTTTGATGCTATTTTGGGCTCGGCTTTCACAATCGACACTCGATATTAGTCCATTTTGAAAGACATCGAGTGTCGGATGCATCGACACTTTCTCAATATGTCGAGTCTTGTCGGATTCACAACCGACACTCAATATCAGTTTATTTTCGAAGACATCGAGTGTCGGATGCATCATCTGACACTCGACACTTAAATGTCGAGTCGTGTCGGATTTACAACCGACACTCGATATCAGTCTGTTTTTGAAGACATTGCTCGACACTTACTCGACACTTACATGTTGAGTCGTGTCGGATTCACAACCGACACTCGATATCAGTCTATTTTAGACGACATCGAGTGTCGGACGTGTCGGATTCACAATCGACACTCGATATCAGTCTATTTTCGAAGACATCAAGTGCCGTATGCATCATCCGGCACTTGACACTTACATGTCGAGTGGTGTCAGATTCATAACCGACACTCGATAAGAGTCTATTTTCGAAGATATCGAGTATCCGACACTCGACACTTACATGTCGAGTCATATCGCGCTTTGTCGAGCGCGTTGAGTTTTGTCCAATTAACTTATGCCACGTGAAAAATTAAATTGTTTTTAATAAAAAATATTCGGGTTGGGTATCAATCGGGTTTATATAATTTTACCTGATTTTGGGTCGGGTAATATCGGGTACTCCAATTTTATAACCGATTTCGATTATTTTTTCTCTCTTACCCAATCACACCCGATTCGGGTCAGATAAACCCGATCGGGTCGGGTCGGGGAATTATGCCCATCTCTACATAGAAGTATCTTATTTGTCGATGATCAAATCACTAATCGATCAAGCAAATTCAATTATAAATTTGATTGAGGATTAGTGGATTACGTTGACTCAAACAATAAGGTAAATATATAAAAATATCGTAATTAATCAACCTACATTAACAATTTTTTTTTTGAATTTGATTCATAATCAATTAAACTGTATGTAAAATTTTTTATAAATAAATTACTAATAATTTAAACTTATTTATAGACATAATATTTTATTAGACAAAACTGTTGAGATATTATGAGCATTACTCGTAATCAATTAAGTGATTATAACAAATACCTATAGTGATAGTGAATTGTTGAGATACTATGATTAATATTTAGTCTTTGTGAATAATATAAATAATTAAAATTAAACTCTATAATTAATATCATGTACATCATATAAATAATCAATCATTTCTCAATTCAAGCAAAAAAACTAAGATTTAAATTTCAATACTTCTATAAAATTTGCAAAAATATAGGATATAGAACTATTTATATTTTTTATGTTTTTGTTTTACAACATAAAGAAGTATCTTTGTGTAATGGAGATATATCAAGTAATTGAAGACTTCATTAACGAAAATAATTAAGTATAATTTTATTCATAATATTAAAATATTATTTGTATTTGTAATCAATGTAGTTATTAAAAAAAAAGAACATTAATTACAATAATTTGAAGTAGTTTTAAATAAAATTTAAAGATTACGTGTGATTACATAATCAAACAATTAAGATTAACATTAATATAATAAAATAATATATTAAACAAGTTGATTATGTTATTGTTTACTAAAAGAGTAAGTAGACATTTGGCTTGAAGCAGTGACAGTAGCGGGAAACCAAAAAAATTCCCAAATTGATAGAGGGAAATCCTGAGAACCAAAAACAAATCAATCGCAGTTCCCTTTCCTCACCACCTGATCCATCTTCTCCTCCATCTGTTTAAAGCCCCACTATCATCGTCTCCTCTATCTGTTCATGGCAACACCAACGTCATCACCTCCATCTATTCAAGGCAACAATACCACCGTCTCCTCCCTCCCTTTCAAGCACCAACATCGTTGTCTCCTCCATCTGCATAAAGCATCGCCACCATCATCTCTTCCATCTATTTGAAGTGCCGCCACCACCGTCTCCTTCATCTGTGTTGGTGATGTGGGTTTCCAATTTGGTTCTACATTTTTTTTCCTGGTAAAATTGTATACAACCTGATGGTGGACAATTTTGGAGTATTCATTATCAATGTTTGTTTGATAATTTTTCTGTTCTGTTTATGTGGATTTTGTTGACCCAGGTATGGCAACCCAAGAGGGGGGGTGAATTGGGTTTTTATTTTATCAAAACGGATTTAGAAAACTTTTCTTTAAAGATCAAAATTAGTTTACTCTTCCTTTGAGAATAGAGGTGAAGAAGATGAAAATAGAAGTTGTCTAAGATGCAATCAAGAGAATAGCAATAATGAACAATCACAAGTGCAAGTAAATGTAAAGAGGATAGGGATAGAGAGAGTGCAAACTCAATTTACGTGGTTCGGCAAACCTTGCCTACGTCCACGGGCTCCTAGCTCCACAAGCTAGACTTTCTACTAAGTTGTAGAATTCTTTACAACTTGCTTGATGAACGACCTCACCAAGACTTTTTCCTTCAACCCTTGATAACACCACACCAAGAGTTCTTCTTGATGAACAACCTCACCAAGGCAACTTCCTTCAACCCTTGATAACACCACACCAAGAGTTCTTCTTGATGAACAACCTCACCAAGGCAACTTCCTTCAACTCTTGATAACACCACACCAAGAGTTCTTCTTGATAAAACCTCACCAAGGCAACTTCTTTTAACTCTTGATAACACTACACCAAGAGTTCTCTCAAGGATAACTTTTATCCTTTACAAGAAGATCTCACTCTCACCACAATACAAGAACAAAGAAAATTTTTATAACAAAAGTACAACTCTCTTCAAAGAGTAGATAAAGAATATAAGAGCTCTCTAAACTTGATATTTCTCTTGTTTTTTGCTTGATAGATGCTTCTCTTGCTCTTGCTGAATGCATGGGAGAAGGGCTCCTTTTATAGGCAAATATGATGGACTTAATCAAGTGAAGACACCAACTCCAAATTTTCTACCCACCATAAAAACCGAAATCTTGTCTGCCGTTTTTATCAATGTTCTGCTTGAAATTTGAAAATCTATAAAACATAAAAGATCTGCAAAATTGAATGAGCTTTCCAACTCATCAAGAACCAAGTCATTTGATATCTGTAGCTCAAGATATGGCCAAAACACCATTCGGTGCTCATGTGACTTGATTTTTCTTCCTTGTGCCGATCCACCGACTTTCATGTGTATTATGTCAGCCTTCCATTTGAAATTTGAATTTCTTCAAACAATATGAAATGTGCTCCATTGAATCATCTTTCCAATGTCATAATAATCAAGTCATTTGGATATCTCTAGCTCACGATATGGACAAAATATCATTCAGTGCTCATATGAGTTGATTTTTCTTCTCTGTGTCAGTCCACCGAATTGCATGTCAATTATGTCGGCCTTCCATTTGAAATTTGAATTTCTTCAAAACATATGAAATATGCCTCATTAAGTCCTCTTTCCAATGCCATAAGAATCAAGTCATTTTGATATTTCTAGCTCAAGATATGTCCAAAAGAGTATTTAGTGCTCATGTCAGCTGCTTCGCTTTATCTTTCAACTTGCATGATGATTTGGACAACCTTGCACTTGAAATTTGAATTTCTTTAAAACATATGAAATGTTATAAATTGAGTAAGCTTTCCAAAGGCTTAAGAATCATGTCATTTGGACATCTATAGAGATATATATGACCAATTTGATTGAATATTATTTAAGTGTCACATTCCTTGAGTCAAACCTTGTTCTTAAACTTTGGTGCCTTTAACATGTAGTCTTCTCCTTAGCTTCAACACTTCATTTTAATAAGCCTCTTCTTGATTTTACAATTATTTCAATAATCTTATTCTTGCACATAAATAAACATATTAGTAAATCTCAATGAATCAATGTGTATTGTTATCATCAAAATTATTATGTAGCCTTAGGGCTAACAGGTTTCTCCAAATCAATCGGAGTATTCATTATTCTATTGCGATTTTGTAGTTGGCCAGGTACTCCAAGAAAAGAAATACATGTCCCATAAGAGTAAAAACATATTTATCAAATATCTGCAGCGTATGATTGGATATTTTGTAAGTTTTTGTTGTCCTCTAATTGCTTTCTCAATTTGTTTAACTTACGTGTACATTTTGAGCTTTATTGTCAAATAAGAGCTTCCAGCTTCCCGCTACAATTATAGGAAACAATGATACATCTTCACTTGTGATTCAAATATAAACTTTAAAAATTAATATACAATTGGATCCTTTGAATGAATGCAAGCAGCAAGTGTGATCAGTTCTTTCTACTGCACTAGAAGAACCATTTTATTAGATTTCTACAATAGGAATTGCTAATAAGCTGATACTCTCTCTTCATGATATGTAAATACTCCTAATGATATTATTCTCATGACTTTTGTTCTGCATATTGTTTTGTGTGTGTAATAATCTAAATGGTACTTGTAGACAGGGATATATACTTTACTAGGTAGGCATTCATTCATTCTGCAAGGACATTTTCTAGGTTTCCTGGTTGCCATCTCTCTTATTGGCATTGAAGCCTACAATTATATAATTGTGTAATTTTTTATTTGACTGAATTTACCTTTTTATGGATAAAAATTGAAAAACAAATAAAAATGTTGTAACTACACTACAAGAAAGTAAGCTATATACTGTAGCATTATACGGCGGTTTTTAGAGAACGCCTTAAATAGTGAGCATGCATCACTATACACGGCTGTTACATAAACCGCCGTTTAAGGGCCTAAAAATCCCCAAAGACTTTTACCCGAATATGGCCTTATCTCCTAATTCCTTTCTCGCCTCTTCCCTCAAGCTTCCCCCCAATTGCAAGAACCCTCATTTTCTCACAAAATCTTGCTTCTCAATCACTTTGTAGTGCAAATTTTTCCATTTTTCTCAATTGATTCACTTTTAAAATGCTTCTCTCTTGGCTCTCTCCTCTCATTCTCACTCTCTTGGTCTCAGGCATGCTTCCCTTTCACTCTCTCTATGCACTTGTTTCCATTGCAATTGTTCTAAGTTTGCTTTATCTTAGGAAGCAAGAAGTCAATTTTCTCCTGCAGTTAATTAGTTTTTCATTGCCACAGTTTAGTAAGTTGAGTAGATCTCGCGGTCAACTACAACCGTGGCGATTTGCCAGTCCTGTATCGATTTGGGTAAGTGGATTTTCAAGTATTTAATTAATGGCTTCTATAATTTTCTACAGTTTGTTGTTGTCAATGGAATGATATGGCTACCGATTGGCATTTGGGTTCTGCATTTGAACAACACGTGAAAATCATTGTTTCTTGAGATTTTATTTTCTGGGTATGTCTTGATTTCGATGATATTGCTTAAACATTTGTGGAAGATTTTGTGGGTACTCAGATTTCGAAATGGACATTTCATAAACTTTCTCAATTTGGTTGAATCGTGCTGTAATGTTTTAAGTTTCTTAGTCTTACATTGTTGCTTGTTATATACATCATGCTTTTGAGTTTGGTTTATACTAGTTGAATTGGGTCTATCGGCTAGATTTGATTTTGGTTTTGGTTTTGATTGAAGTTAAAAATATCCTTACTTTAGTCCTTCGCAGAGAGAAACTGATAAAGTTAGCCAAAAGTGAAGTGAATAACTGCAGCGCCAGCATCAGACCCTTTTGTTTCCATCCTTGTAAGCTTCTGAATCCTTATTTTCTTAGCTCTATTTTGTTACTGATTTGTAGTGGGTTCAAGTTTTGAGTTGTAAACACCTGAAACAAAATATAAAGATTGTTTTTTTATACGCGTGAAAGCAAGAATGCCAACAAAAAGAAAATACTTATCCCAACAAGCTATTACTTACATAGATACTGACTAAGAGAACTAGCTAGGCTAGGTAGTGATGAGTAAATAAGAATTAATTTAAGCATATACTTGTCAGTTTCTCTTTCATTTATTCTCTCATGGCCAGAATGAGACAAGTGCCCACTATGCAGAAGTTTGTTATTCAAAATTACAATCTTTTATCTTTGGCATCTCTTCGGAAGCTTTCTGATCACCCAAGTTTTCAGTAGTTTCACTGCCTTTCTCACCGAAGTCTGGTTCTAAATTTAAAAGTTGAAAATCGTGCAAGTTTATAGTGAGATTTGAGTCAATTAAGAAACTCTCCTTTTTAACGTGTAAAAAAAAATTGATATTCATTGAGCACAACAGTAACAAAAAAACCACATGAAGATGCCAACTTTAGTGATTGATTTTTAATAAATAAATTGCTCTAAGACAACAAACAGTCTTTTGAAACCATGAACCCTACAATTGTACAAATTTGCACAGGGAAATAGCTAAGGCATTGCATCAGATATTACTTTACAATTCATATATGCTCTAAATTCAGTAACAAAGGGAAATAATGTATATATATGCTCTAAAATCAATTTTGTTTTGAACCCCCAAGGTACTTATAACCTGAAATACAAGGAAAAAATAATAACTTAAAAAAGTCTTGGAGCCATCCAACTTTACAGATAAGATAGAAAACCCCTAAGCAAGCTACATTAACCACTAAATCTTGTAAACCAAAAACAGAATTTACCTCCTCATCCTTATTAGAGAGGGTTGGCAGTTCAATATGAATTTGAGAGGCATGCAAGGTGAATAAAGAACCAGCTAATGTTGCAGAGTTCTTTATCACACAAGCGACATCATTTCCTTTAACTTCAGAAACCTGCCCAACTCCAATTAAAACTTATCACTTATGCATGACCAACAACAAGGTTATCTAGAGTGATGCGCAGAAATATTTTCACACATAGTAATTAATTTAACACATTGTATTGACTTGGAAACAACAGTCAGACAACTGAAACAAAGAGTCATATCCAAGGACCTTAGCCATACAGGCTGTGCTTCTCTTACCTCCAGCCAGATAGAGGTAGTCTCACTTCCACTAAACAAGTATTGACCAATGAAAATGTGTCTCCCTTTTTGACAGCCTGTAAAACCCAAAAAAAGAGGCTTCATTTGTCAATACACAGCACAAAAACTAAGCATAATGGATAACACAACAATATGACCATGCAATTAGAGAATCCATCAAATCAAGTGAGAAAACCGATAATTCTAAGCATGTGAAAAGATATAACCATTTAGCTTCTTTAGGGTCATATCATCTGGTGTAACCATCCATAATCACCCCAATTGGCTGGCCCTAAGGGAATTAGAACCCTTGACCTCAATTAGGTCCATTGCTACTTACTAGTAAGCCCAACCCTTGGGGTTATAACCTACATGCTGCGTTGTAACATTCAGTTTTACGTTTTCATAATTCTATACTTTTTTATAGCCTACGGTAGCTGCAATAGAAGTAGGGAAAGACATTTGTTTGGCCAATAAGGAGACCATGATTGCTGGTGGTCCTTTTGTCCTTCCTCTTGCTTGCAAGCATAACATAAAAATTCTTTCGGCTGATTCAGAACATTCTACCATTTTTCAGGTATGAAAGTATTTGTTGATTACAGTTTATCCAACAAATTTTATGTAAATCTTAGATACTTAATTGTACATTTATTGATTTCTTATCGGCAATTCTGCATTTACGTATTTGGCTAGGTAAATTTTCTTTCTAGCTGTTGCATGATTATTTCATTTTCACCCTTCTATTCCTTTCATGCGCACTGCAGAAAAGTTAAAAAAATCTCTTCTTTCTTCAGTGTATTCAGGGCTTGCTGGAGGTTGCTCTTCGGCGGATTATTTTAACTGCATCTGGTGGGGCTTTCAGGTATAAATATTGATTTTCTGTTACATTGTTAAGCTTGGAAGTTGACATCTACATGGGTATATGTACTGTACAAAAATTGGGTTTCTTTTTTATTATCTTATATATATTTGTCTAGTTTAGCTTAATTTTACGAACTGTACGTATCGTTCTATTGCTTATATATCGGTATATTAATGTAATGAATGGTTATTCGATCTGATTCACTTATTTTAATGGCTAATATGTTCATTTGTCACCAACAGGGATTGGCCAGTTGATAAATTGAAAGAAGTTAAAGTGGCTGATGCTTTAAAGCATCCTAACTGGAATATGGGGAAAAAGATTACTGTAGATTCTGCTACCCTTTTCAATAAGGTTTGCATTAATCTAATGTCCCCATTCTATGCTGAAAGCACTGTGGTTTATGTCGAGTCAATGCTACTAAGACACGAGCTAAGTTGTTTAACTATTTGGCAGGGTTTAGAAGTTATTGAAGCTCATTATCTATATGAAGCTAAATATGATGATATTGAAATAGTTATCCATCCACAATCTATCATACATTCAATGGTTGAAACACAGTCTTACTCTATCCTGAAGTCACATGTTAGTTTGTAGCAACAATACCATTAAAATGACAAACTTGAACCGTAATCTTGTTAGATATTCTAATCTTGTCTTTTTTTTTTGTATTATTCTTTTCAGGACTCTTCTGTTCTTGCTCAGTTGGGATGGCCAGATGTGCGTTTGCCAATCCTTTACACAATTTCATGGCCGGACAGAATTTACTGCTCTGAAATAACATGGCCTCGCCTTGATCTTTGCAAGTAATTGCTCTTTTCCCTGTCATATTGTGGTTTCAATACTTGTTATTTCCTCTAAACAAATATAAATTATGTATGGATTAAGTGAAATGTTAAATATTCATCATCAGTTTTTTCACATGTGACTAAAATTGAATTGGGTGATTCAGGCTTGGTTCATTAACATTCAAGGCTTCTGACAATGTAAAATATCCATCAATGGATCTTTCTTATGCCGCTGGACAGGCTGGAGGCACCATGACTGGAGTTCTTAGTACAGCAAATGAGAAAGCAGTAGAAATGTTCATTGATGAAAAGTATGTGTTTTTTTTCTTGATATCTCTTGATAGAAAATTCTGATTCTGAACCTTAAGACTTATCTGGACAAGTTTGTTTTCCGGTCTGAGTTTAACCTTAGTGAGATTTTTAACAGCCTGACTCTTAAAAATAAAAATAAAAATAAAAATAAAAGAGGGGTCATTTGTAAAAAAAAAAATAATTTTTGAATTTCTTTTATCATATGTTTCATTTTTTTTTTTTTTTGTAAATAGGTCCCAGATGCTTCAAGTGGACACCATAGTTGTTTCCAATTTGATAGTCATGGAACAAACAACATCATAGATCGTGAATTAAACTAAGAGAACGAATAGGTATATAAATTAAATTAAACAATTTGTTTCACAATATATAATGTCACTTAATGATTATGCTCTTGGTGCAAATTGATTCTTGCAGGTTACTTACCAAGTTGGAAGTTGTTTACCAAGTTGCAACTTTACCAAGTTTTGTGCAAATTTACTTATCAGATGATTAAACTATGTGAAGGTTGTTGAACTATCTAACTGACATGTTGTTTAACTGTTTGATTATAACATGTTGAATAGTGTGGATGATGATTGCGTTATATTGGTTTTCTTGGATTATGATTGAACCATTACATCAGATATTTTTGTATTTGATTTGATTTCATTATATTCATTAAATGAATGATTACAAAATTATATCAAAACATTTTTCTAAGACAGGTTAATTATTTTGTAAACAGCGAATAAATATCTTTATTCCTTTGTGGAGTCAGTACCATACAAATACATAGTCATATTTACTCTCTTCCAGTTTGTAAATTTTCTGGCTTGCTTTGGTGTTAAATGGATTCCTGTAGCTGGAATCTTGTTCCCATTGCCATTCTTCTTTCTCATAAGCATTCGTCAGCATCTCCTTCCCAAGGTGTTTCCTCCTCATCACTTGTGGGAACTTGATGTAGCTGAATATGATGAAATCACTGGTGCTCCACGACGCTCTCTTAGCCTCTCCTTCAATGTACAAAATACTTTATTTTCTTCTTTAATATTGAATATGCTATCGATGAAATCACAATGCTCAAATGAATATGACATGTTTTCACGAGGAGAAGGATATTTCTAATTCTCGAACGGAGGAAAGTGGAGAGGAAATATGTGATGCAGAGATATTGGATGTGCTAATAACCAGTCGAGGAGAATTGAAGCTCAGAAGTTTAAGCTTCAATGAAGACAAACATAGTCAGGTAAATATGCATGGCTTCTTTATATCTTTCTACAGATCACTTAAAGATCGAGTCCTATGGAAGAAGACTGTTCATGTTTTATGCACAATTATTTTTGTGCACTCAATTAAAAGGCATATGCAATGAAATTTCGTAGATACTTATAAATAGCTTTTTGCATTTTGTTTTCCCCAGGTCTATCAAGATGATTCTTCAGAAGCAGAATAAGAGATAAATATTTAGATAAGGAAAAAGTTGTCATAACAATAGTGGTAGTTTCTTTAGTTCGAAGAACTGGCGTTTGAAGGATGCCAGTGTCTTCTTGTTAATAGGCATGCAGCTGAAATCTTCTTGTCTGTCATTGTATCATCATTATTCTCGTTGTATTCAGCTGCTCTTGTTGGACGTCTTGTTGGATTAGAACCAAGTTTGACAATATCAATTCTACCTGGATGTATAACTGTTGCATTAGCCCTCAGTATTGTTTCATTGTTTGAAGGTACAATACTTTATGTACTCTGCACTTACAGGCTTTCCATCCTTTCTCCAATACTATAACGAAATATAAAAGGACAAAGCAAGATGCAATAGTTGGAGAACATGCTAGTTTTAATATTATGTTTTTTGTTTAATGCAGATTAGTGCTTGCAATATCTTTTGCTACTCCATACTAATTTTGAAAAACAAAATATATGCAAAATTTATGTTAACTATTTACGGCGGTTTTTAGGTCGACGCAAAAAATATTTTCTAACTATTTACGGCGGTTTCCCATCATCCCATGACAGTTGTACAAAAATTATATAAAATCTTTTTACGTCGGTTTTGTGACTTTTTACGATGGTTTTTTGTTAGTCATAAATACCCACTTTTTACGGTAGACATAAAACCGTCGTAAAAATGTTTGGTGATTGTTGATCCTGTTTTGTCGCTTGTTTTTGCATCGAACAACTAAACCACTGTAAAATTGTATTTACGGAGGGCCAAAACCACCGTAAAAGCTTTTACTGCGGTTGATTTTGCAATCATCGCATAACCGCCGCAAATAACTATTTATGGCGGTTTTGGCCCGCCGTAAATAGTCCTCCTTGTTGTAGTGTTAGGAATGATTTACAAAGCAATGAACACATTAGTCATAGTAAGTTTACACATGTATTTGATAGGACAGCTCAAAGTAATCAAAAAGTGAAAATATAGTGCTTAGAACATTGCCAAAGAGCCTTGAAATTGGCAAAAGCAGCTAAGGCAACATTATGATCTTTACAGCTTAAAACTAAAGTTATTGTTTTCTCATCTACGCTAGTTTACAGCTATATATCCTAGTAAATAGAAAAAAATCATTTCATCTAGTAATACTTATTATTATTCAAGAGTCATGTTAAGGGTGTGTTTATAGCAGATTGATTTTGAAAGAAGTAGAAGCATGCATTACAATTGTTTCATTGGAGTTTTAGGTTCTATTCAAATGAATCCATCCATGCATTTTTCAAAGAGTTGTTCTATTTTTATTTTTTGATAAACTTAAAGCTGTTGCACTACTTATGAGGTGGTAAGAACTAGGCTGCTTAAAGACTTTTATCAAGTATCTATTTATTTGCTTTAAAAAATCATGAAATGTGACATTTTCAAGTTTTTTTTAGCTTTTATTTCCTTGATTTGACAATGCCTAACTGATGCTATATTGGCCTGTGATTGATTTCATACCAAATGTTTGAAGAAGTTCTTATCATAATGATTTAATATGATTTTTTCAGCTTCCACAAATCTTATTTCACGGCTCACAAATTTCCTCTTTACCATTGCATATATTTTGCGGATAACAATTGACAATGGCAGAAAAAAAGGTTCAAAGGTCAACATTTTTTCAGTCACAGCATTTGTAATGAGTCATCAATATTAAAACTAGTTGTTAATCCATCGAGCTCTCTAACTCCCTCTTACATTGCCAGGGATTTCAATTTATGAGTGAAACATGGCAAATAGGCCTTCTAGTCAAGCTTCGCTATCTCAACTACAGGGTATAGAAGTAGGCTTCACAAAGTAATGTCTCAAATCTTGAAGTGATTGTCCTCATATCTTTTGACCATTACTGAATATGTTTGTGACTTTCTTTTGCTTTTTTAAAATTTCTAAATTTATGTTTAATCTTGGCTAAATTTAATTTTTATGCTAGGAATCAAAATTATTAAAACTAGCCTCAGATTTATCAGTATCCAGTAGCTCAAGAGCTTGGTGGATTATTCTTTTAGCATGAGTTGTCCTATCTTCCTCTAGATTAGAAGCGCTTCCCAACCTATCCTAGGCTTGCACCAAATAAAGAAAAATTGATAAGTTTACTAGGATAGAATGCCTTGTTATTTGATGAATTATATCAATTAACCCCATGAAATAAGTTCCAAATAATATATTACATCATATACCATAACACACTTCATCATGTCTGGTACTATTTTTGGAATGAATAGAATACCTTGCTGTTTGTTTGAAATGCAACGTCAATGTGCTAACAAATAAAATGTTACTGGAGATTATAGGAAATAGAATATCCACATAGATCTAAAAGAAAATCTGAGAACAAAATAAGATGTCATCATGCATGGTAGAGACTCATGTCAACAAACGGAATAAATTAAGTGCAGAATAGAGACTTACACTAAGTTTCCAGGGGAATCTTTAATAGGAGATGTAAATGTCATAAAAACCAACTTAGTAACCAATTTAAATTTAACATAGCGTGGACATACCAAGCATTTAAAATATAAAATTTTATTATTCAGTTGATGTTGTGGGTTGATTGATTTAAGTCTATGACCTTTGATTTTTGGTTTAATTTAAGTGCAAATTCATGTTCACTAATCTTTGTATGTTTAAATTTCTAGAAAGTACTATCTTTAATTGGAAGATCTGATTCCTATAGTAAGCAATCGGAGACTACCTTTAAACAAGTAAGAATCTTTCACTATTTAGATTTAATTTAGTTCTTGTGATTGTGGACTAGCATATTTCAGCTTTTAAATTACTATCTTAATTGATTTTTCTTTTTATGTTGAATATCATATAATATTTGATTGATTTTTGGGTTCGGTTTTCTTTTTTAGTTGATTCTCAGTAAAAATTCTTGTTTGCATTCATAACTACATTTACCCTTAGACCTGTTTAAGAGACTTTAAATAGCTTTATGTTCTATTAACATCATGAATATATGATACTAATAGAACACAACTCTATTAAGGTTTCTTGAATTGTCCAAAGTGGACAGTTTGGGAATACATAAATCTATTACATAGATTATTTGCTTTTACATTGTTTCACCGATAGAAATTTCAGTGGTATCTTCTCTTGTTCTTCGAATACATGCTAGATGTTTATTGTTTGTGTTGGACATTGGTCATGCCTATGACACAACACAAATGTATATACATTTATGACATGAACTTGGAGAACTAAGGGGAGATGCTGCTGAAATTTCTATTGGATTGAGACATTTTGTTGGAGCTCTAATCTATGTTATAGAATGTGTTTTCTTGAATGGGATAGGGCCTTACCTTTTAGTGTGGAGAAAGAGGATAGGTTTAAGGAGCATGTCTTTGACATGTAAAATAGTAAAAGTTTTAAATTTAATTGTTTCATATTCAGGAGGAGGAAGTAATGGATAGATCATGGATTCAACTTCAATACAGACTTTCCAAGGAATATATTGATGGCATTAAGTCTTTTATGACCATAGCAGAAAATTGCTCGGAGAAGAGAAATGGTCAAATTAATTGTCCATGTCGTAATTGTATGAATGTATTTTGGAAACCATTGGATGTTGTCGAGAGTCATTTGTATAAACCTGGAATTTTGCCAACTTATCAATAATGGATCTATCATAGGGAGAAAGCTGACTATGGTTCTTGTAGTAGCTTAAACTTTATAAATGTAGAATCAGAAGTTCATAATGATACTAATGTTGAAGATGACTATGATAAGATGTATGATTTGATACATGATACATATGGTCCATCGGTAATGGAAAGGGGTTTTCCAATTGGGGATCTTACACCATCATTGGATGAAGAAGATATTCAAAACTTTAGTTTATTTGATGAAGCCAAAAAGAGGTTGTTTGAAGGGGCTAAGATATCAACATTGAATTTTGTCATAAAGTTGATGCATATAAAATTTATTAATAAGTGGAGTAACAAATCATTTGATATGTTACTTGAATTGTTAAATCAAACATTACCCGATAATAATAACCTTCCAAACTCAATGTATGATGCACAAAAAATGCTGAAGGATATAGGGTTGGGTTATAAAGAAATTCATGCATGCAAGTATGATTATGCTTTGTTTTGGAAGGAGAATGCAACAAGTGAGAGTTGTCCAATATGCAAGGAACCACGATTTAAACCACACAGTGGTAAGAAGAAAAAGGTTCCACAAAAGGTTTTACGTTATTTCCCTCTCAAGCCTCGATTACAATGCCTATTTATGTCAAGACATACAACAACTGATATGAGATGACACAAAGAGAAACGATTGGGTGAGGAAGGTGTTCTTAAACATCCTGCTGATGGTGAAGCATGGAAAGAATTTGATAAGTTGTATCCATGGTTTGCACAAAATCCACGCAATGTGAGGCTAGGTCTTGCTATTGACGGATTCAATCCCTTCGGTAACATGCATAACCCATATGGTATGTGGCCTATTATACTTGTGCCATACAATCTCCCATCATGGAAATGCATGAAAGAGACATCTAGGTTATGTCATTGCTCATCCCAGGACCACGTGCACCTGGGACAGATATTGATATTTACTTGAGACCATTAATTGATGAATTGAAAGAATTATGGAATGTTGGTGTTGAAACTTATGATGCATATGAAAAAGCCCACTTTCAGATGCATGTAGCAATTTTATGGACCATAAATGACTTTCCAGCTTATGGAAATCTGTCTGGATGGAGCACCAAAGGTTACAAGGTGTGTCCTGTATACAACGAAGGAACATCTTCTCAATCAATACGAAGTAAAATATGTTATATGGGACATCTCGATTTTTTCCTTCTGACCATCCATGGAGAAGGAGTACATTACATGATGGTCATTGGGAAAAAAAATGCTCCACAAGAATATTCTGGGTATGACATTCTAAAACAATTAGAGATTCTCCTTAATTTGAAACCTGGAAAAAATCCTAACAACAAAGATAGAAAGCGAAGGAGAAAGCCAGAAGAGTTAAATTGGACAAAAAAAAAAGTATTTTTTTTTTTTGAGTTGGAATATTGGACAACATTGAAACTTCGTCATAATCTTGATGTAATGCATATAGAGAAGAATATATATGATAGTATACTTGGGACATTATTAAATATTGAAGGTAAAACTAAAGATACTGACAAAGCAAGATTGGAACTAGAAGAGATGGGCCTCAGGAAAGAATTGCATTTACAACAATATGGTAATAGATATGTAAAGCCTCATGCTTGTTATGTATTAACAGTGGATGAAAGGAGAAAGTTTTGCCAATTCTTAAAGTGTAAAATTTCCTGATGGATACGCATCAAATATTGCCAAGTGTGTAGATGTTAAAGATGGAAAGTTAATGGGTCTAAAAAGCCATGATTGTCATATAATTTTACAAAGACTTCTCCCAATTGGCATACGCCCTTTTTTACAAAAGGATGTATGCACAGCAATTGTTGAGTTGTGTGATTTCTTTCGACAATTATATGCAAAGACAATAACCAAATCAAACTTGGATCATCTGGAAAAAGGAATTGTGGTGATACTTTGTAAATTTGAGCGTATCTTTCCACCTGTATTCTTTTATATAATGATCCATTTAGCGATGCATTTGCCTTGAGAGGCAAAATATGCTGGGCCTGTTGGATTCAGATGGATGTACCCAATTTAACGGTATATTTTATTCATCACAAATTTAATGTTTGTGCTTCACATAAATTATATATTACAATTTAATTATAGTTTAATTATTTTTATATGACAGGGCCTTAGGTAGATATAAGAGCTTTGTCAAGAACAAAGCTTATCCTGAAGGGTCAATTGCAAAAGCTTACATTGACAGTGAAGCGATGAATTTTTGTTCAATGTATTTGCAACAAATTGAAACAAAATTCACTCTTGATGATCGAATTAATGATGGTGGAGAACGTGATAGGGGAATATCAGTTTTCTCCTAAAGAGTTAGAGCATTTGGATTCAATGGATCCAAACTACTCTCTGTATCAGAGATTAACAAACTTCATTGGTATGTTTTAAACAATTATGATGAAGTGCAACCATACCTTCAGTAAGTTATTCACTTTACACATTTTCTAAAATGTGATTTTTTTTTTGTTCTTTGTGTTTATAAATATCTAATATGCAAAATATCATTTATGTAGGCAACACATGATTATTTTACAAAAGGAAGGTGGAACAAATTTGAATATATTGCAACAAAAATACTTTCTTGAGTGGTTTAAGAAACATGTGAGTGATATTTAAATATAATTTGTGTTAAATTATTAATTTAATCAAGGCTTTAATAACAATATTTGCGTTGTAGATAATGGAGTTGCATGATCGTGGATCTCCAATGATAGGTGACTATTTGTATGCATTGGCATGTGGACCTGATATGAGGGTGAAATATTTTTTTGGATGTGATGTTAATGGGGTCTGTTATTGTATCCAAGAAAGAGATGATGCACTTACCACCCAAAATAGTGGAGTATCAGTGCCTGGTGAACATGATGGAACAAAAATTGATTTTTATGGGTCATTATCAAGTGTCATTGTATTAGAATATAAGAAGGATAATGAAGTTGTTCTATTTCACTGTAAATGGTACGACTCTAATCCTAAAATGAAGAGGATTCACCATCATTATCATCTTCTATCCATTAATGTTTCTCGAACTTGGTATAATGAAGATTCTTATATTCTAGCAACTCAAGCACAACAAGTAATATTTATTGATGATCCAAAACTTGGGGAAGGGTGGAAAGTGGTGGACAAAATAGAACGTAGGGGTTTATGGGATACTCAAGAGAAGGATGAGATAAATCAAGTACAAATTGAGGTGAATGATGAATCAATAGATCATACTTTTTCATTTCAGCAAGATGAATTGGATGTTGGCCTATTCACTAGAAATGATGTTAATCCAGAAGAGGTTGATGTCCCCATTGCAAGAATAGGAGCAAGTAGAAGGGAAAATGTATTAGATGATTTTATATGTGATGAGATAGATGAGGAAGATGAAAGTGGCTAAGGCACTACAATGTCATATTGATACTAATGTTGGACTAGATTAATGGTAATTGTTCATGAGTATTTGTGTTTAAATAATATATGATCATGTTTTTCTTATGTTTTAAGATAATATTATTGTTAAAAAATATAGTTATGTAATTAATACATATTTTTTTTGTGTTCCAGATGGTTCTAGATGGCAAAAAGAAATAAAAAAATCTCAACAGTCAAGGGATTGCCAATATTAATACACAAGAGGTGACTGAAAGTCTAATAGAAGTCCAAAATACCTCCAGTAAACTGATTTCTACATTTTGCACGTATACATTTTTGGCACTTATCATCATATTTATGTAATGTTAAATTTCTTTGTACTAATTTTATATAATATTGTATAATGAAGCATATATATGATGTTACAATTTAGATTTTATGATTTGTGAATTTCTATGATTTCATTTAATATTTTGATTTTTATAATTTGCATAACTTTTGTGCACAACATTGAAGAAGCAGGTCTAATAAGCATATTAATGATGAAAATGAAATACAAATAACCAAAAAAAAAGATTGAAAAATTCAAAGCTTTTTGCAACCAAAAAATGGTCGCAAAAAATAGTAATTTGCACAAAATTATTGTCAGAAAAAACTATTTGTTTATTCAACTATTTTGCGGCAAACTTTTTCTCAAAATAAATATATCTTGCGACGAAAATTTTGTCACAATATGTAATTTAATAATCTCTCAACCATTTTGCGACAAAATATTTCCTCTTAAAAGGATGGCCACGATAGTTTTACATTTTTTTGCGACAAAATTATTATCGCAAAATATACTTTCTACGACAAAACAATTGTCACCATAGGCGATTCAAATTGACTAAAATCTCTCGCGACAATTTAATTTTGTAGTAAAATCCCTTTTTTGCGATGAAAATATTGTCATAAAATGTAATTTGCATTGTATCAAATATATTGCAACAAATATTTTCTCACAAAAAGCGCCCTTCAGTGACAAAATTGTTGTCACAATAGGCAATATTCATTATGGTGCACATATTGGGACCAAATATTTCTCTCTAAAGGCAGTTTATTGCAACGAATATCTTGCCTCGAAATGGCATCTCTATTGTTTTGTATGATGTCTTTTGCGACAAAAATTTTTTCGCAAAATAAGCTTTTTTGTGAGGAAAAGTGGTTACAATATATTCAGACGACTTTAAATATCTGTTGCTATATCGCTCATATTGCAACCACAATTTCTTGCAAATAACTATAGGTAGTCACTAATGGTCCTCTTTTGCGACGAAAGATTCATCGTGAAAGACCAAATAACTAAATGGCCGCTTTTTTGTGGCAAAATTTTGGTTGCCATACACATATTTTAGTGAGGAAATTGTTGTCGCAATAAGTTTTATTGCGACAAAATTTTGTTTTCTCGCAAAAAAACTTATTGCGACTCACATATTGCGACTATTCCGTGACGGAGTTGATTTTGTCGCAAAAAGTTTTTACGACAAAATTTTTTCTTTTTGCGGCAAAAAATTTTGTCGCAAAAGATCATATTTCCTGTAGTGGTAATTAGGAGGATCATATACCATTTGTAGAATTTGCATACAAAAACAATTACCAATCAAGCATTAGAATGACACCTTTTGTGGCACTTAATGGTAGGCCGTCTAGGTCTCCTTTATGTTGGGTAGAAGTGGGAGAAGCTACCTTATTAGGACCCAAGCTTGTATGAGAGACAACAAAAAAGGTGAAGTTGATAAGCCAACATTTACTTATAGCTCGTAGTCGAGAGAAAAGCTATGCAGACACAAGGAGATGACCGTTAGAATTCAAAGTGGGTGACCATGTGTTTTTAAAAGTGTCTCTGTGTAAAGGCTGATGCGTTTTGGACAAAAAGGTAAACTAGCTCCACGCTACGTTGGCCCATTTGAAATTCTAAGATGGGTTCACGAAGTAGCTTATGAGCTAGCATTGCCACCACGATTATCAGGAATTCATAACACATTTCATGTATTGATGCTAAGGAAGTATGAGTCTTACTCCAATCCACATTTACTGGATTGGAGTGAGTTAGATATTCAACAAGATATTTCATATGAAGAGGCTCGTATTCAAATCTTGGACAC
Organism: Boswellia sacra; assembly: GCA_013180625.2. NCBI lineage: Eukaryota > Viridiplantae > Streptophyta > Magnoliopsida > Sapindales > Burseraceae > Boswellia > Boswellia sacra. The sequence goes on from SNVD02006192.1 coordinate 235,080, forward strand.
AAGAGAGTAAGTCATACGTGGCAAGACCATTTGTTAGTCAAAGTCTTATGGAAGCATCATGGCGCTGAAGAGGCCCCATGGGAGTTAGAGTCAAAGATAAAAAGAAAGTATCTTGAATTTTTGAATGCAAGAGGTAATTTCTTACTCATATTTTCAAATTTTGAAGACGAAATTTTTTTTAGGAGGGTAGGTTGTAGAATTTCACAAAAAAGATATATATATATATATATATATTACAAATTTTAGAAACTATCTCTAAGGGTATTTGAGTAATTTTATTTGAATTTGATGGGCTTTAGGCCATGAAATAGTTATAAAACATGGTTAATAAATGAGGATTGGATTGAATTATATTTGTGGGCTTGTGTTAGAATTTGGTAAGGATGAAATGGGCTTCGATTTGAAGTAAGTAGATTTAGGCCCATGGGTTAAGGCCTTGTATATATAAAAGACATAAGGGTTTCAAAAGAGGCATTTTTCTTTCATTTTTGTAATAGAAGAGGGGGTGCTATGGGCTATAGGGAGAGAGGGAAGAAGAAGAGGAGAAAGAGAAGGAAGAAAAAGAGAAGGAAAAAGGGAAGCGAAAAGGGAAAAGAAAAGGGGTATATAGGCTTGGAAACCAAGTAGGAGTTTTCTAACACTATACTTAAATCTTATAATTTATTTTTGCTGTTTTAAATGATATGAGTTTGCAACGCATGTGATTTAAATTGATTGTTTATTGATTGGATGATGAATTATTTGTAAAATTATGTGCTTATAAAGTGGAGGAGATATTGTTCTTGATGGAAGTCATGTGACTGTTCTATGTTCTTTGAGCTGTTGCATTTTTGTGGACTGTGATTTATTTGATTTTTCTTTTGTTTAAGAAAATAGACATATAAAGCTTTAAATAACCACTGATTTTATTGAATTTGGATTTAAAATGAAATTTTGACAGTAGAAGTCAAGATTTGGAAATTGCATTGTCATCCGAGAGGCTTAGACATTTTGCAAATCTATATCTTTTGAGACTAATTTTGAGATATGTCATTTTTTTTTTGAAAAGTAGACATGTCAAGCTTTAATTTAGCACTGGTTTCACTAAATTTGGATTTGAAATGGAATTTTAGTGAATTATTGAATATAAATGATAACATTTTGATAGCCATCCGGGATTTGCAATATGGTTTTGCAAAACTATATGCACTAGATGTTAATTCTGTAAAATTACATTTTTACCTTATAATAGACTTCATAAACTTTCATGTGCTAGTCGAATCACCTAAAAATCATTTTTCTACACTTTTTGGTGATTTTTCTAATTTTAGCTTGAAACACTGAAAATTTCACTGGTTTAGTGACAGATTTGGATTTTTCATAAAAACTGTATTGCCTTGGGTTGAATCTTTCATTTCCAATTGGTCTCACTTAAATTGGTTGAGTGTACAATTTATAGCAAATTTTCAAACTTAAAGATTAGTAGCTGAATTATGTAGGAGTATGGAATGAATAATATGATTAAAGCTTAGAATTAATTTCTGAGGGTATGGAATTTGGTATTAATAGCTTTTTAAGATATGCAGCTAGAAATTGTATTGAAAGGTTTATAAGTATATGTGTTGGACCTTAGATGAGCCATTTCGAATACGGATCTAAGGGGAATGCAGATATGAAATTCTTAGTGTTGGGCCTTAGATGGACCGTTTTGGATATAGATCAAATGGGAGCGTGAATATAAACTTGAGATGTTAGACCTTGGATGGGCCGTTTGGATGGGGTTTAGGGAAAATATTAGATGAAAAATTTTAATTGTTAAATGAATAAGTGATACCTTGATGTATGAATGAGAATGATTTTATTACTTATTGTAATAGGTTGTGTAACTGTGTACTAAGTAATTGTTTGAATGCTTGTGATTTAGTATAATGTTAGAATTTTTTCTATTGGGTTGTATGCTCACCTCCTCCCTCGACAGGTACATAAAATGATATTCATACTAGTGGTGTTCCAGAGCTTTCTTAGGGAGTTTGGATGTTTACATGCATGCGATGGTTTTGGGAAATCTTTTGACTTAGCCTAGATCGTGATAGGCAATTTTGTTATATAATTAGCAACCTATGTACTAAGTTTAGTCATCGGCGTATGTAAAAGTTTATCTTGAACAAATAGCTAGATGTTGCAATGGATTCATGTGATATGCGCAAATATGTGTAAATTAGAAAATGATATTGGAAAAAAAAGAAAAAGGGAGATACTAATGATGTCTTTTTATTATTTTCTTAATTAATCACCCTCAAAGTCTCTAAATAAGAGATTTTAAGGCGTGACGATATTTGCTCGCTAGTGTCAAAAAATTGAAGTCCATCACATAGGGGTGGGTGACAACTAGGTGAGAAAGTGAGATGCTAAGATGGGTGGCTGCTAGGCTAAGAAAAGGGGATTTTGAGAGTATAGAATATAGAAGGGTAATTTAGGTCTTTTCATATTTAAGATGTTCTGAGAGATAAAAAGTGAAAAAATTTCACTTTTTCTATTTAAACAATTTTTTCTGAAAATAAGTGATCTGCTGGCAAAACAAACAATCAAAATTGTTTCAACAAATTAAATCTAAATAAATTCGTATTTCAATGGGCAAAACAAACAAACCCTTAGTTTATAGTAAAATGATAATTTAACACCTTTTAGTTCCAATATCATTCTGCCTTTTTCATAGGATAAAACCTTATGTATAGAATTATAGATGAGAAATATACCAACAAGTAATAATGGTTTACAAAAATTTTAAATTATTCAAAAGTTATTGAGTTGTTTGATGAGATAAATATAGAAGCACTTATTTAAGTAAATTACAAAATTGTAGTTTTGTTATAAGAAAAAAATAAAGTATAATATTTAAAATTAAATAAGGGCCTCCTTAATATTTCAAAACTCTAAAAAATGGCTTCTCTGAAGGCCTCAATGTTGGGATTGAAGAGATATAATAACTTTTTTAATCTTCTATAACCTTTCTTACATTGCAACCAAACAATACGAAATAAGGTTAGAAGAGCTTTTAACATTAGAAATGCTCTTTTAACTAGGAGAAAAAGCCTTTACAAATGCGTTCTTAATCTTAAAAACAATCTCTCTCCATATGATGGTTATCCAGATTAATTCTTACCACACTAATCCTAGATCTAAAATGAAAATGAGTCTAATAGAAAACTTGAAAATATTTATTAAATCTGTTTTTCCTCACTCAAATATATTTCGAAAGTAAACAATAAATAAAAACAAATATTAACAATAAATATATAAAATAGTTTAATTGATCCAGAGTATGAAATCATCAAAATGACATAGCACCTCAATCGTAATTAATATTCCTTCTTCGGGCAAGCAAAGTCAAAATTATTCCTGAGTTATAATGGGACAACGGATTCAGTTGCCAAATGTTTTGGTAGTTTGATTAGTCAACATTAAAAATATAAATATGATCAGTTCACGTCTCGCATAGATTTCTTATAACAGCATGGAACCACATCGCTGGTTCTCGCATAGATTTTTAATATCATGGAGCCACTAGTCTTTTTCTAATGGGAACCACTACCACTAGAGCTTCAAATTAACGGCTTTGTCTCAAGTTCGTCTTCATCCTTGGCGCTTATGTTCTCGCACTTAAAAACCGAACAAACATACATAGGTCAATATCTATGACTATGCTTAGGCTTGGCAATAGGGCGAGGCGGGTCCAGGGCAGGGTAATATTTGAAAGACAAGATCCAAACTCGCCCAGCCCCGCCTAATTTAAATTTTATTAAATTATTTAATCTAAAATATAAATATATTGATAATCATTATTTAAAAACTATAAAATGCATTAAATTCAATCTACTTCATTAAAAAAAAAGACATAACTCTATATATTTTAAAAATAACAATAAATATAATTTACGCTTGACCTAAAATAAAATAAATACGCACATGATACATATTCTAAAATGCTTCAAAGTCAAATCTAATTATCCAACAATCATTAAAACTCAAAAGAAATAAAGTTAATTTCTATTAGATAAAAAAAATATTCATTACTCATAAAGTTTATATAAGTTTTCATTTATATTGGTATTATACACGTTAAATTGTGATTGTAGTTCAACTCTAATAGAAATAAAATTAATTTATATTAGATAAAAAATTTATTACTCATAAAGTTTAGATAAGTTTTCATTTATAATGACATTATGTAAGCTAAATAGTGATTGTACAAATTAGTTACATCATTTAAAAAAAATAATGACCACTAATTACTGTTTGACTTTATTAGTAATAATGTTACATATTTTATTAGCAATAAGGTTCAAAGTGCATTATTGCTTTTAAACTGGTTAATTGATAATTTTTCAATTAATTTATAATATAATTAAATAATTTTATAATAGCATGTTGATTTAATTTCAATCTAATAACAAAAATATGATTGGCATATACCAATTAATTAGCTTTACATGTATATATAACACTAATAATTTAATTAATTAACTTAGATTATGATAAATCATTTGTTTAAGGTTATAAGATTATTCTTATCATATTTCTATTTATATATTTAGAAAATAATATATTGATTATATTAGAGGTATACATTTTGGAAATAATCTTCTTAATATTGTAATTAGTACTAGTAATCTATATCAAGATGGCATATATTATACAAATTTAATTTTTATAAAATAAAATATTTTATTTTGTCATTATAACATGATAAAATTAATGTTAATATACTAAAATATTCATAATTATTAATTAAATTGTAACTTTTGTTAAAGTTTTTGTATTATTTGTAAAAGTCTAAGAAATTCACACATATGAGAAGTTTAACAAATATAACCTTAAAAACTAAAAGCAGCCCTAAAATTTTAAAACTTAGTAAAGATATCCCTACATCTTCCGGGTGTGGGGCGGGGCGTGGCGGGGCAACGAGTCTAAGGAGTCAGACCCGACCCGACCCCGACCCGAATGGGGTAGCATACTTAAGGATCTAGACCTGCCCCTAAACTAAAAAAGAATAGGTCAAGACCTGCCCCTAAAGCACAGGTCATGGTGGGGCCTCGGCTCCAACGGGTTCTTTTGCCATCCCTAACTATGGTTTAACAAACCTAACTACCACATGTTAACTTGTCAACAAACATAACATATGCTTGTATTTTAAAATTTTCTTGTAAATTTTTGCTATTTAAGTATTATAATTCGATTGGAAACGGCTCAATGATTAAAAATCCTAAATACCTAGTGGGCTCTACATTCTTTTGGTCCAATTCCATCATTTAAACGTCTAAGATGACATTTTTACCGCTTTAGGAAATTTGTTGTTTCTTTAATAGTTCTTATTTGAACTTAGATTTTTATGCTATTTGTGGCATCAAATTTTTTTTTATCCTCAATTTTTACCTCTCGAATATTCTAAGCGTAACACCCAACCCATGTCAACAAAGCCCAGCCTAGCCAAATTTTTTTTTTTTAATTCATTTTGCTGTCATAAAACAAGAGGGGGGAGGAAACACAAATGGGGGAAAATAGAGGGGCAACAGAGTTTTCACTATTGATCGTCGATTGCCACCTTTGACCGGCGATTCTGACCAATTTTCGTTGAATCTCTAGCCCCATGATATGTCATTTTGAAGCTTGTATGTCCTCTTTCCAACCATATATATCTCGTCCTTGTGTTCTTCACCGTTTTTGCGAATCAAAGCTTGGAAGCTGACGGCTTCCTATGCACTTTCGGGCCAAAATCCGATGAGTTACCAGTCAATCTATACATCAAACTAAAGCTTGTTCCATGCTCTTTCTAATAATACCTCTTTTGTTGCATATTAATACGTGAAACTTGTAAAATGGAGAGAAATGAATTTTGGTCACTATTAATCTTTTTCTAGCGACGTTTCCAATGAAGGTTTTCGATCATCAAATAATTTGTAGAACATTCCTTAAGAGCTTGAATTCAGTGAGTGGATTATGTTTTGAGATTTTTATATTATATTAAAGTGTATTAAATTCATGGTTTTTCATATGATTTAAGTTATTAGTTTAATTAAGTAAGTTATATTAATTGTTGTTAAAATAAATGATTAGTGATTATGCTATTTTGAAAATAAGTGCGTGTAAAGTATTAAATTTTAGATAAAAGAGATCTTTATGGGTGGTTTTAATAAACTAGTGTTTGAATATATAGTAAATGATGTTTAGTTATGTTTAAATATAAAAGGAAAAGGAATTTAAAGTGACATTTGTAGAATGAATGTATAGAATATGTTAATGGGAAGTAGAAATTTTGTTAACGGTTGAAAAATAGACATTTATAATTATATGAATTTGTATAGTAAATTGAAGTATTTAGTTATTTTCTTTGAATAAATACACACGTACATACATACATACATACATACATACATAAATATATATATATATATATATATATATATATATATATATATATATAAAAGAAAAATTGTGTTTTTAATTTACAAAATGATGGTTGGTTTTATAATCAAAATAATAGCAAATTGTTTTGAAGAAAAGCTTTGAAAATTAGAATTTAATTCTGCAGTGGTGGCAATGAAAAATTTTGAAACTATCCAGCAGCAGGGGTTGAACTACAAATGCTGAAAATTGTTCAGGAAGTTACGGGAACCTAAATGCGAAATTTTGGAATTTTAGGATATCCAAAGAATTTTCTTTTAAATCATGATTTTTAAGATTTTGGAAGTCTTTGAAATTTTGAATTGAAATTTTTGAAAATTAAATAAGCATTTAAGTATAAATATGTGAAAAGATGTTATAAAGAAAAAAAAAAGTGTTGTATGGGAAGTGTGAGATTTTGGGATAAACATAAAAGTTATTGTTTATAGTAAGTTGCAAGAGTATTTTATTTTATGGGTTATAATGATTTACAAATGCGATTTAAAAATATGTTGGAAAATTCTAAAGATATTTAGGAGATTTATTTTCTAGATCAACTAAGAAGAATATGTAGTGATGTTATTTAGTATTTTATGAATATGGTTACAAGAATATTTTAGTAAAGTTAGAAGTATTCAAGTTAGTTCCTATAAAATTCTTGAATATAAATTTAGCATCATTTATTATATTGCTTTCAGTAAATCGAATATTTCAGAGTTAGTTTTTAAAAAAGTTCTAGACATTACTTTCAGTTTCAAAATTTGTTCTAAACAAAGATATAGCACCTTAAATGAGAAATTCAGATTTTATATGTGAAGTGTTTTCTAGATTATCATAGATGTGTATTTTATCATTTATTGAAAGTGCAAAAGCAGAATATTTACGATTATTTTTTATATATAGTAATTTGATTCAAGAATTTCTTAAAATCTTTGGAAATGCTCTATTAGGTGTTTATCATGGATTTCAAAGAATTCAAATATTTTTAGCTTTAGCTTGCATCAATCTCCAAAGTTTGATAAAATTGCATAAAAAGCAAAAGTTTAGCATATGAAGCAGTTTTTGAAAGTAATCAGCTTTTGTAAAGATAAGAAAGTTCACTTATATTATACTAAGCTAGTACCCAAACAGTCATTTAGAACACTTAGACAGTGATATAGATAGAGGCCTTTGGGGCTATACACATAGAGGCTTTAGGCCTTACGATCTGGGTGCTTTAATCCTTTGAGGGCAGCTCTGCGCATGCGTATGACTAGTATAGTAGGCCTATGCAATGTTAAATCTTGACAGGTACAGATAGCTCTACCTGTGTGATGTTAGATCTCACCAGGAATGAGAAATAGACAGCTCTGCCTACGTGATATAGATCTCACCAGGTATGAGGAGATTCAGATAGCTCTGCCTGTGCGAATTTAGATCTCACCACGTAGGATGAGACAGCTTCAGGGGTACTTATTTAGTATAATCCAAAAGTGTTTTAAGTATGTTCATATGAGTTAGTTTGAGAAAGATGCATTCTTTTTATTATTTTCTTTTAAAAGTATAGAATCAAGCTACCATATCTGAGAAGTTTTAATTACAAGTTTATTTACTTTAATATTCTATGAGAAAATTGATTATACTTTCAACTATTATGATAGATTTTCTTAAGTATAAATAAGAAATGGGATTTTCTAGTCAATAATATAGTATATGATTTTATTATGAGGAAATCGTATTTATTATAACTGTTTTAGGACACAGAGTCAATAAGTGTTAGAGTATATGAATTTTAGATGTTCGGTAAACAATCTTCTTGATAAGTTAGAAATGAAAATATGTGGTTTTTAGAACAAAAGGAA